>WSXT02000006.1:2398866-2411436 GCA_011762715.2 Neuroterus valhalla
ACGCGCGCCGTAGGCGCGCTCAAACTTGCGAGCGAAGCGAGCCGCGCGCGGAGCGCGCTATGAGAATGTGCCCGCGCAGCGGGCAGATTTTTTATTATACTTTTCAAATATTAATAAAATAATTCAAAGAATTTCAGCATAAGTGTTCAAAATATGTCGAATTAAGAGGGGGTTAGGTCAGGATTTGGACGTCTTTCACACGGAGGGGGGTAAAAAAATGTGGACAGAAACCGACCAGCAGGGGAGGGGCAGGGGTGTCCAGAATTACGCCAAAACCCCGGACGTCTTTTATGGATGATCCCGTAGGCAAAAGGCAATCAACGCCGCAGTTCCACATTCTTCCCGTAGAGTCAAGTTTCGAGCTATACTCATAATAGTCGTGTCAGCCTCTTATCCTTTTTCCATTAAAAACAATGTATTATCGCAGGTTTCCATTGGATGAAATGAAAAATCAAAAATATTTTTCAAGGAGTTGAGGGATAACTGCTTGTCTCTGTTGTGTAGCATTAGAGCTTTTTTTTACATGATCCGTACGAGTAGGGAGGGGAGCAGAGATAAAAAATTGAGAAAGCTTTCAATATAGCAAGGCTTGGTTTCGAACGATATCATATTTCCATTGCCAAAAGACTCTATTTTGATCCATGTTTTGCAAAGAGTTATTCTATCAGGTTGAGATATTTGAAGCCAAGTACTCAATCAAAGTGGACCATGCGTCCTCTATTTCGCAGGACAGTCCTGTTTTTTATAAATTTGTTCTAAGGAAGCAGGGGACCAATAAAATGTCCTGATTTTGAACGAAATGTCAGTAATAGGATTTTCCTTTCAGGAATACCAGAAATCATCAGAAAACGAAACACACAAAACAAAAAAGGCGAGGAATTCGGAAAATAGGAAAACAGATCGAGAGGGTAGAATATATAGTAAAACCTCGATAATTCGAACATCTATAATTCGAATTTTCGATGATTCGAACTTTTTTTCGGCCCCGGCTGAAACCTGATGTTTTCCATGTTAATATTTCTCGATAATTCGAATTTCTTGATAATTTGAAGAGAATTGTATGTCCCACCATGATGATAACCTCTCTTATTCGAAGTACAGCAATGACCAACTCACAACTGCGACGAACTCATATTTATAACTTAGGCGGTTGCATGTGATTGTTATGTGGCGAATGGTGGGGGTAAGCATGTGTGACATGAGTGGGCAGACTGTCCACTTCCGTGCATTGGATCTCACAAGAGGGGGTGATGGTTGGGTCCCCCTCACCAAACTCCCATTCCTTGATTCCTCTCAGCCTGTCAAAATTTTCACGTTTGATTATGATTTTGTGGGAATTATAATATTAATTGAAAAAACATTCTTACACTGCGTGCCTCAAACGTACTTCGATACTTCGAGGAAAATCCATTATACCCGTGCAGAAATTTCCCTTTGTTTCCCTATTTGAAATTGGGTTCTGATGGGGCCCCTATCAGAATTTCCAGTCCACAATAAGCTGATAGGGGCCCTGTAAGGACCCAGTGAAGAATTCCAAGCTTTTCATAAGTTTGGCAAATCTATTTGTGTCTAGTGGGGCTCTAACCAGAATTTCTAGTCTAGGAAAAACTAGTTCTGGCCCCGACCGGAAAATTCCTATCACATTTCCTAATGCCAGAAATATAAATTTTGAGATTTTTTTATTGTTTTAGTAGGCTGGAATTGTGTTTTTGGTTCCATTTTAAACGCTTTTTTCTTGAAACCTTGATTTCAGACATTTGACCCTTTTCCGGTTAATTTCAAAAGTTGGAGAGAAGTACACTCGCTGTACATCTGTACAGTAAGCACTGTGCTTAGGCAGCGCTTTCAAGTGCGTTGTATGTTTTTGGAACTGTTGTTGTGTTGTGATTTGATTGTTTTCAAAACATTGGAAAAGAAAGGGTGCATGCAATAACAGGGAAGATTGCGGGTCAAAGAATTCCGCTTGATGCAAAAAGTCGGACAGCAATGCAACGAGAGTGAGGTTATGATGCCTGGAGCTTACTCCAAAAACCATTCAGAAGGTAAAAGATTAATTGATAATGTGGAATAATTCAATAATTATAATAATTCAACGTTCAGTTATATTTATTACCATTTCCTCGTTTAACAGTAATATTTTCATACATATTGAAAGACAAAAAAAATCAAGTAGTCACATGTACAAAAAAAAACGTGGGCACAATAAAATTGTCAACAATCAATTACATTCAGTAATTGACATTTTTTTAGAAGATCATTTTTAGTTTGAATTTCTGCGTGAAGTATCTCATTAGGTTAACTGTTTCGGAAGTTTCAGAGGAGGCATTAAACTTCGATGGAAGTGAGGTTAGGATTGCCGGTGGTGATGTTATTTCAGCTGCATTTTCAAGTAGCCACAAAGATGCATCGGGGCAACAGCTCATTAAAGAGAAGCAGTTCCTTACAAAATTCAAAAATGTTCTGCCATTTTTATATGATGTACAATACAAGTAGTAAATATACGTCTTGAACTTTGCGTTTAGCAGCAAATTCATCCTAATAATTTTCACGAACACGGTGCCTTAATGGAGGACATATAGGGGCCTCGAGGGGGCCTTACAGGAGCCCACCTTTTCAATTGGATTTTGGAAAGGTCACCCCCACTAGAACAGAACTAGAAAGTCTAGTGGGGTTTTCGTCGCCAAAGCGTTACATTACCTTCGGGGGCCCGACTAGTTTTCCCTACTAGAGCCCGATCAGAAATAGGGAAAACTCGTCGTATGAACGAATTATGTTCGTTTATACCCTGCTTATGTTCGATAATTCGAATTCTCGATGATTCGAAGTTTTTTTCGGGTCCCGGAGCACTTCGAATTATCGAGGTTTTACTGTACTTCTAATATTGATAGAAGGAACATGATGGTTCTTTTGAAATGGGAGTACAAAGAAGGATGGGAAAGATGAAATAACATTTACAGGGAAAGGAGAAACAGTGATTGATTATATTCTAGCCGAAAAAAGGGTAAGGAAGCTAATGTTAAGAATGGAATTGAGTAATTCGATAAGCTCAGAGCATTTCCCAGTAATAGCAGAATTGAAAGGAGGTCATAAACATGATGTTTCTTACCTCTAGAATGTTTAAAACATTCTAGAGGCGTGAAAGGAGGCGTGAGGGTAGAAAGGTGAACTTGAGGTGCTTGGTAAAAGAAAAGTTGGAGGAGCTCAAAGAAAAAAAAACAAGAATGAGAATCTAAAAGGTAAAGAGGAGGAATAAGTAGACGAAAAGAAAGGAAGAATGAAGGGGGCGATTGTAAGGAATGTAAGGAAGGTGAAGAGAGAATAAAGGAGAAGATTAGATAATAGAAAAGAGGAGAGATTGACGAAAGAGATTAAAACTAGAGAACGCAAGAATATGAGTATATGTAAACCGAGAAAAAGCAGAAGGAAAAGGAAAGATATAAGAAAGAGGTGGAGTAAGCGTTGAAGGGTAGAAAGGTAGGGGTGATAAATAGGGGAAGAGGAAGAAGGAAGGGCGTAAGTGATGATATAAAAATGAGTGAATGGACGGAGTTCTTCAAAGGACTGTTAGGAGGGAAGGAATGAAGGTTAGAGGAGGAGAGAAGAAAGTTCTCAGGAAAAAACTAGAGATTCAGGTAGGAGAGAAAGGAAGTATGCCACACAACCAGACGGGTTTTAGAAAAGGAATGAGAACATTGCAGATGGTCGAAAATGTAATGATTCTCGAAAAGCGTCTCTTTCATTGGCTGAAGATTGAATGCTTTCTTTCCTACAGTCCATGATGAAATCTTTCTTGGCCCATGATTTTCTCAAATCTCCGTTGACAATATTCTAACCCTTCGATGTATCCTTCAGGTCCGTGGTTGTAAAACATTTTCACCTCCTCATTTCTTCAAGCTGTAAGTATACACGGATAGACCAAAATTGCAATTATATCATGTTTCCTAAGTGGATTATCTACAACCGTGGATCTTAAACATTAAAAGGATTGGTTTTGATAAATGAAAGGCTATAAAACCTTAAAAATACGACATCTTCCAGACTAGTAATAATCATAACTAGTCTGGAAGATGTCATATTTTTAAGTTTGTATAGCCTTGCACCTATTGGAACCTAGTTTAACTACACGGAGAAAAATGAAGTGTCAAACTTTAAGTGTCAAAATATTGATAGTTAGTTTGACCTTCCAGAGTGTATCATGTACGATCAATCGTTTTTTCTCTTTGGCCAGAGAGACTCTTTTTTTATGTTCAGCTGAACTATCCGCAGAAAATCAGACTTCCAGGGATGATTGAATTGACACTCTAGGTTGGATAAGTTGGATATTTATTGATTTTACTTATTTGACCATTCCAGTGTGTAAAGTTCACTGTCTAGGATAACGTAATTTACACTCTGAAGTTGTCAAGTTAACCATCTCCAATTTGGGTGTTGCGTACGCAAGTTAAAGCAAGCGCCATTTTTCACAAAGGACGCGCCAGAGGTTAAAACTTTGTCGAGTTCGGTGACTTATGTTATTACGTTTCATAATTGTGAGTTCATTTGTGATGCATGAAGTGTTGAGTGCATTGAAACTTTTCTGCTGTGATTCGCATCCAAAATATCGGTGAGTATTCATTTTACCTAATGCAGAAGTCTCGATACCTTTTGAGACAGACAGTTTCGAGGTTAGGGTCAGAATGATATAAGATCATGTTATAATATCATGCCTGTATTGTAAATTATTTGGAATAACATTATAAATTATTCAAACTATTATTCCATTCTTCAACCTTCAACTTTTCATTTACAGGAAATATCCACAATATAGTGTCATCGGGATCAGCTGCTGAATTTAATACTAAGATGAAGCTAATAAAAATAATTCAGAGATATAACTGTTTTGACGTTTAGAGATGATTATTCTGAGTATCAGAACAGAATAGATTCAACACTCTTGGGGTTATCAAGTTTACACTCCAGGATAGTCAACTTTACACTCTAGGATTGTAAAGCTAACCTTTAAATTTTGACACTCCACGGATCGTGAGCTACACCATCTAGAGAGCCGTCCCATAGTTGAACCTGAAATATGGTCAATCTTACACTCTAGATGTTCAGGTTGACCATCCATTTTTCTCCGTGTAGACGTTAAAGAAAGAAATTTACTATTCTTTTTTTGATTGAAAGGATATAATTTTTATCAACGGAGATTCGGGAAAAGCATGGGCCAAGAAAGCTTGCCTCATAGATTCTAGGAGTAATAGTTTTAGTCTGAATTGGGAAATTTGTTCAATTCCAAAGCGGCAGTATATGAACAACTAGACGTAGTTTTCAAACAATACCATCCTTTCGTTGTTATATTTCTGAATTTTCATGCATGTGTTGCAAAAATGTATTTCATGAGGTCTAGATATTTGAAAAAAAAACATTGAATCCTATAGGGAGAATACTTGATGGGAAATGATTCTCCACGATTTTTTGAACATCTTCAGAAGCAAATTGGAGAAAAACAAAGTGCTCTTCTTCTATCTAAGTCGAACGAAGGGGAAATTTGTCTGTGCTAATTTGTCGCAGAGATCACGGAATTGAAAGGGGCATGTACTGTCTCTTCTATTGGCTTGAAGCATTCTGGCGTGCGTCTTTCTTGCTATCGTATTTCTCGTAAACAAGAGCTCGAATGTACAGATGGGGAAAAGGAAAACTGCCAAAGGGGAAATCGTGATATTCATTTTTAGGCAGGAAAAAAGTATATCCCTCATTTTTCATGTAGAAGAACGATATAATAAGCATCCAAGAACTTGAATCATTGTCATTATTTCGAAATTTTAATTGTAGGTTTAAAGTGGAGATAATTGCATAAAAAAAAGAAAAAAAACTATCTTGCGTTGTCTTGTTTTTATAATTTTAGAAATTCGCACACGCTTTCGGAATAAACTATTTTTTCAAACACTTTTTCTCGTTCCTTTTATAGTACCGTAAGAAACAGTTCTTTTTACTCTAAATGTTGTTTTTTCACGGTGTAAACAAGAACTATTCATCTCATGAGAAAATAGCAGGATAAAAGTTTGTAGACCTTTGGACATAGACAAAAACCATTGTGGAACCTGTTATTTCGTATTCAGGAGGTCTTTACACCGAAAAGTTCAACTTCCAATTGATCGGTTAATTTTTATGGAAAAGGATAAACGTCTATAAAATATCTAATAGCTCTAATGATCTGAACAATAGAAGAACACAATTTTTCAACATATAAATGAAATCAAATAAAACAGATTAATTTCAAATCAAACATTGGAAAAGACGAATTCTCTATTACACGTTCAATGCGTATCATTGTATAGGCTACGCGCAAAAATTAAAGGGAATAAAAAAATTCCAAATTTTCGGGTGATTTTTATCATGCGATAACTCGGAGAAAAATGTCCCTACGGTTAATGAAAAAACCAAAACTGTAACTTCAAATGTCTACATTTTAGATCTGGCCGCTGTGAAACTTCTTAGCGTGGGCGGTTTTTCAAGTAATCATACAAAAACTAACAAAAATTTTTTTTTTTATTTCCGCTTGTCTTTAAAATGATCTGTTGGCTTGGAATATTTGATTTTTTTTCTTGCAGTCAGGGATTCCAGTAGAGAAATAAATTAGGGTTTGGAAACTGCAATACATTCTATATGACGTGAAATCAGTGGCTATTGATAACAAATTTTTTTCGAAGTGATGATGTTGACTGAAGAAAAGTTGAGAATTTGTGAATTTGAGGATATTCGGAAATTTGTGTATAACTTGAAATTCACATTTCAACTTTCTTTTAGTTAACTATTTTAAATACCATTTTAAAGACAAGCAAAAATTTGGAAAAAAAAACTTTTGGTTAGTTTTTAGATGATTCCTCGAAAACCGTCATACTTAAAAGTTTTGCAGTCCAGATTTAGAACGTAGACACCCTTCATTTTTTTTGGGGGTCGTGTACCATTTATTCGAAGGAAATGTTTTATTTTCAACAAGAAATAGTCGGATTTCAACAGAAAGGATGAAAAAAATTTAATGTTCGATATTTTATACAAGAAGAATAAAATTTTGAACACATGATTCAATCCTAAATTACAACTGACCACGAAAGAAATCATTTCTGAACCGGAAATTCAATACCGGAAGGTATGAAGGTATGAAAAAAAAGTATAGAAAAAAAATGTTTCTTTTTGAATGCCCTACAAGATGGACTTCACAATTTTTTGAATTTTTTCAAAAAATCGAAAATTCTAAATTTGATCGCACAAAAAAGAATGGAAGAAAATCTGTGAATTCGATAACTTTCGAAAGAATGATGATATTCGATTGTGCTTTGCAAACCATTTCGAGGGAACAAAAATACAAGTCGAGTTCGTTAACTAGCTGTTTTGGATAAAAAATGAGAGTGGGAGAGCATTTTGACATTTTTTTTGGACTTTTTTCCCAAGACTCAAAAATTTGAAGTACGGTTTCTTGTAGTAGGTAAAAATTGACACAATTTATTCTGATAATTTTTTTTGATAAAAACAAAATTGTCAGAGTCTCAGCATTTTGAAAATCAAAGAATATAAGAGAATGTTGGACCGGAAAGTCAGTCCATTGGACTAGAATTACAGGTTTTGTCATTGCTTGGACCAGAATTTTAGTCCAAGGGATTTAGAGTGAGTGAAAAAAATCAGGCAACAAAACTTCTCCACCGTTTTGGCCAAACTTTTATCGAGTGCGCAGCACGAGACACTCGATGAGAATGTATTCATTAGAGCCAGAGAAGCTTTAGCAAAAGGGAATTCACACTCATCAAATTAAAGTAGTCGTCATTTCGCTTTTGAGTTTCACAAGCTTTTTATACAACTGTAGGAAGGTACAAAAGCCGAAAGCGTAGCGCGAGGTAAACTCATGATCGAGCGCGGAGCGCGAGGTGAGAATATCTTCGAGCGCGAAGTGCGAGATCCAAAAGACGCGCGCGATAGGCGCGCGATAAGAATGTGCCCGCGCAGCGGGCAGATTTTTTTTAGACATGTTTGTGACTGGAACTTAAGGCTATATTTCATTTTTCCGTTTCTGTATTCGGCATGTGCAGGCGGTTGGAGAGAAGGGCTGGAGCTGCCGTCGAATTTTACACGTATTCTTATTTCTTATGGCAGAGTCCAGCAATAGGGACCATGGCCGCCACGGTACTAAGTTTTGCTCCATAATATTTAACATGGGAGAGTCCGTCAAAGTGAGGGCGCCAGTAGACTTGCACGATGCTAATAGAAGGCAAAGTGAGTATTTGAATGCTACGAAACCTTTCTTTACGTGAGCCTCTGATATCTTAGAAGTTAGAACTAATGAAACAATTGCTTGAATAAGGCAAATGGATAAAAGTACTGAAACATAAACCTAATAAATTGTGAACTCGAACCAACGATTTTCATGACATTTGTAAAAAACAAAATTTCGGAAAGCTTTGATAATTCAGGGAATCCTAATTATCCAACAACAGAATTTGTCATAGAGGGAAAAAATTGCAGAGGCAATGCATGTTTTAGTTACTTTCACAATAAAAAATGGAAAATCTTAGTACAAGGTTATCCAACAAATCTTGACACTTTTGGTAATATAACCTTAATCGAGTAAGGTAAATAAATTCTGCAATTGTTCGTAGTTTATGAGATCTGAATAGCATATCAATATATCTCACCTTTTTGAAACACAATATTACTATTTAAATATTTTTAATGCTTTGACTTAATGAGGTCACGGTATATAAATCGATACTTTGGCCAAACGTGAAGCATTCGTCATTCCCACAAAATGGACGAAACTTACCGTAAACAGAAAAAATACTGACGCTTCTGTTGGATTCTTGCCGCAATTTCAGAAAATCGAATAATTACAACCAGTGAAAACAGTGCTCATGGAGAGCGTAATTCAAAAATTCCAAATATATGGCTCCAATTTCGAACATCCATAGGTCGAACATAATCACAAGATTTGGGGTGGTTATCTAAACTGAATTCAAATAAACTTGATAAATATATTTTTTTTGTGAAGTGAAACATTCCCTCTGATTCAGAAACATAAGAATTTACACGATTTCAACATTTTTCCTAATTTGAAAAATTATATTGGGCTAAACAAATTAATAATATTATAACATGCATGGAACAAGTATATACAAAACTTTTATAACAAAACAAACACACGTTTGGAAAATAACAATCCAATTTACTCATGAGAAAATGAGCTTTTAAAAAAGAGGAAAATATGCATTTCATCAGGATGATATTTATATATATTTTTTTAGATAATCATCTGTTTCTTACAGGAAATCAATACTTCAATACGCAGATAAACAACACTCATTTTGACAGAGCTGATTGTTTGGTTCATCAGTTTGTTTTTTCTTCCACAAACAATCATATTTCTGGATTGAATATTCCGCTGTTTTGTATGAAAAGTTTCCTCTTGTCTCCGAAATAAATTACACTGTATTCAATTTTAATTTCATTGAATTTTGAATGATAAATTTATTATTAATTTCGCAACTTAGAACTTTCATATTGCAAGTCGTCAAATCAAACTTTCAACGGCACTTTTCTATGAGTCGTCCTCCGAATGAGGGTGAAGGGGGGGAGGCTGTTTATGAAAGGTGCAAGCAAGAGTCGAAGTATACACTTTCCGGTAACAATCAATGGGGCTTCTTAGCTTATGCATAAAGCTCTTTCGCGCCATCCACTGCTGCATCCTTTACCCCCACCTTACCCCCTCATCAAACCCACTCATTGGAGGCTCACCTCTTCTTCGACCAGTCTGCGACCGTCTCGCTTGCTCCCAAACACTTCAACAGAATGTATCGCAAAATGTATACCACAAGGCGAGGGGGTTGAAGTGGGGGTGGTTTAGGGGGCTGGGGAGACCTGGCGTCGAAAGGAGTTGGTTTTGTGAAGGGTGAGCCCCGTCACATTTCACTACAGACTAATAACTTCTGAATATTCATTTCGTGTTTCTCCTTGCCTGCTTGCGCGCCATAAGCAAGGCTTAAAGCCGCGTTCACAATTATAAATCCCTCTCAAGAATTTTGGAAAATATTTTCACGATTTGAGATCTGATCACAAGAATTAGATGAATATTTGTTTATTGATAGATGATATATTTTAGGTAGGGAATAAGGTATGGGATAGAAAGGGAGGTTTGGTGATTATTTTCTATTCAGGGATGAGATGGAAGAAATTTGACGATTGTGAATGGGGCTTAAGAGATCTTCGACGAAGCGAAAAAAACAGGGCAGCTGGTAGCGGAAGGCAGAGCGGTGAGAGACGGTCGTCATGGTTACTATGAATTAAGTAATCAATGAATTATTATTGACATTGATGTCTTCATTCTAGCATCCCCTTTCGCCACCTTCCACCCCCTCCCAAGTCTCTACTTCCTTACGATATTTCAAGACTCGTAAAGCTCTCTCCCCCATCGCAACTACTCAATTACCTTCCCGATTAATAAGCCTGCACCAAGCCTCATCGAGCTTCGACGGCGGAATATTTCCCCGCGTTATTGGCCTAAACTCGTGCTAGGAATAAATTATTCGACCCATTCGCAGAGTCGAGAGGATCGATTAACAGCAAACGATACGAAGGTAATTAAACTTCGAGAACGAGTTTTCACTGAAGAGTTTAATTCAAATAATGATCAAGACACATTCTCTTATTCTTTTTAGAACATCTTGGACTTCAATCACTTTCTTTCATACACATGTGGAAACCGCGGGTTTCAAAATGTGTAAAGTGGAAAGGAAGTTGCTGTTTGTTGACCAGGAAAAAAAACTCGGTATATGGGAAAATAACTCATAACATGTGAAAAAACTCTGAATGTGCTGCTCTCTAGTGGAGAATTCCAGCAACCGTCATGGCTATTCAGCCATAGAACTAAAACAGATAGAGGCAACAAGCCAGTCCGGGATCCGTCCTTGCCTCGGGACAGATAGAGATTCAGATGGTCCTGAGAAACCGGGGAACTCTGTCTCTTTCTCTTAAAGCGACGTTGAGCGGACGCGTCCGCTTACAGAGCGGCCTATGACTTGTCGCCTCTATCTGTATTAACTCTATGGTTTCAGTATGGTGTTATCATGACGAGCAAACGACTCATTTAAGCATCTGAATGGTCTGGCGAAATGACGTTGTGCTCCAGTTTTGAGAAGTCACTTGTTGTTCATTTGTTCCGCACATAAGTCCATGAGGAATATTTCTATAAAAAGTGACTGATGAATATTAATTTTGAGAATTCACTTGTTTTTAATTTTTTTCGTACATAGTTTTATATGAAACACATTAATAAGACGCGACTTCCGAACATGCAAGCGCATCGTTATTGCACTCAACCTGTCGATTTATCTTTCCGTATTATTTTTTTTATATTATTCCCCGTCATCCCTACCATGGTTCCGCCCTTGATTCGTCCTACGCTCGAAGGTACGTGCTTTCGCCATCTGGTGTCGCTTTGCAAAACTACGAAACCCTCAGACTTCAAACATGTTCTGAAGAAAATATTGCGTGCGCTACGGGAGGAAGACATTTCTTCTCTCGCGCACTTTTGCTGAACTCGTCTACGGGCTCGAGGACGCCTTCGGCGCCTTTCGGCCTACGAGTTGATTTGCAAATATTGCGCTCGACAAAAACGCCTTCCTCGTTTCCTAGCTACACAATAGACTATTTTCCTAGTATCATCTTCAAGGTGACTTCCACTAAAGAAAAGAGTTCTACAAAATCCCGTCACAAAAGAAAACATGCGCATATGAAGTGAAACTCCTGCAATGACAGAACAATCCGAACCTCACAATGTTGTGCTGAATGCTTTAGCTTCTCTTAGGTACAAGATTGCACTGCGATTTACCTTTTCCTCCACTTTTCTTATTCTTCCACCTAAAAGTTTCACTTCCAACTTGCGTGCCTCCTCTAGCCTGTTTTAATTTCTTGGATCATTCAATTTGTAAGTGAAACTTTTAAGTAGGAGAATCAGGAAATGCGTGTTGCAAGGTTAATCGTAGAGCATTTGTCTGATTTAAACGAATGTAATTATTTAGCACAGTAGCGTGAAGTTTGCAGCCTCCCGTTGTTGCTGGAGTTTCACTTCAGACGCGCAACATTCTACACAGTGTTGGTCCTTGTAAGTCGCCGAGAGAGCTCCAGACCTGTTCCGCGTTCCAACTAGGGAATACGCAATATTGGAACTTGAGAATAGAACAAATATTTGAAAGCTTGATCTATAAAGAAATCTAAAAAGAATAATATCTATACAAATATACATATAAAATGTATGACAATAATGCTCATATTTTTACAGCGTAATTTAATTTTCTGTAGAAATGTAATGGGCCTAGATAAATATAAAATTGATAAAATGTCATAAATATGCTATTGTTGATAATCATATTTAATAATTTGTTGGAATTCTAAATTTTCAATCGCTTGTAGGAATTTTCCTCTCTTATTTGATTCAAAGGCAAGGCATTTCCTCAAATCTTATTTCCGATCGAATTTGATCATGGAAAAATTAGAGTGTTATTAATGTTAACAATAATATGAGCGCCTATGTGTACCAAATCA
>WSXT02000006.1:2414260-2442883 GCA_011762715.2 Neuroterus valhalla
ACAGAAACATTCGACAACTTTAGGAAAATTCTCCTCATTTCGATTTTGTTAAATATTCTAACCTCAAATGGCAACAGATCGTAAGAAACATATCTATTGATATTTCATGGATTTAACACCATTGGAAGGAAGGAAACAGAAATCTATAACGTATCAAATATACGAATATAATGAAACTAACAGGTTTCATGTTTGAAAAATATACATAACGTACCTCCAAAAAGCGCCAACACCGAACGTCGGACCAGTTGTTATTGTTCTTACTCACACTAGTATGGAGTGTTACTCCTGATGCTGCAGTATAGATTTTTACTCTAAAGATGAAAGCAGAAGTAAAGAATATACTCCGTATAGAGTAAAAAATTACTCTACACGTCGGGTGAAATGTTTTAATCCTTGCTTGGGAGTTAAATATTTTACTTCAACTCAAAAGAGTAAAATTACGACTCCATTAGTGTGCTTATTCACTCCAATTAGAATAAATTGGCGATTCACTCCAAGTGTAGTGTGAAAAATCCACTCCACAATATTTGGAGAGTAAATGACGCCTCGTGAAGAATCTTCGAAGTACAACTGTAATTGTTAACATCAATGAACACTTCAGAAACCTACATGAGAAACATTGTAACTTTGAATTTCCATCCTTCTCGGGTTTTGTCCTGTAACATTCCTGAGGAGCAGACAATTTTATCTGGAAACGTTTTGGAAGTAGTCCATTCTTTTACTATTACATAAAAAATCTATGATTGCCAATGTTTTGAAGCGTACGTAAAGAAGCATTAAAACGACATCAAAATGTCGGTTTCTCCGTCTTTTGTTTACACCTCCTAGCTTCCTCCATTTTTGTCCTGGAGGGTTGAAATTTGGTATCAGTGGTAGAACGATAACAAATAGAAGAGCGAAAATTTTGAAATTTAGATTATGGTACCACTGCCTAGAAGCTATGTTTTTGCATGTAGAATTGCGACATAGCATCAAGCTCGCAATGCTTCTATCTTTTTCTTCTATATCAGTGGCTAGATCAGATGAAATAGCAAAAAATCTTTCTGCTTCACGGACACGTAGGACACGTAGTTCTTGTTGTATTTGCAGAAATAATATAAAAATGAAAAATTCATTGTATTGCCAAAAAGTACGAGATCGGGAAAAATGTTTAGCAACAAAATTGGTAATTTCAGACCAACCAACAAATTTTGTGCTGACCGTTTTTTGAAAATCTTTCATCAACAAACGTCTTACCTCAGAATGTTTCTTTGTTGTAAAGTATTCTCATTGGGTAAATCTTAGATAATAAAGTCCTAGTCTTCATCCGCATTATAATATTTTGGTTCAAATCAAAAGATTGGTTTTACGATGTCCGGTGAATCGATTCGGATAATAGGTAATGATTCTCGTTTCAGAATAATTTGCGTCATAAGTATAAACTGCCTGCATGTTGAACACTTTACTTAATAGTTTTTTTAGAACACCTGCTCTTGAATGACTCATCATTGTGTCTTTTTACTTTTACATTCACTATCAAATTTCTTTCCTCAAATGTGATCCATGAATGTCTCCCAATTCCTCAACTCTCCCTTATAAAATAGAGAGATCAATTCTAACTCAATTGTTTAATTTTCATGCCAAAAATATAAATTTTTTACATAACGTAAATCACCTGTCATTCTCATTTCCGAGTCCCATGAGAGGCTAGAACGCTCTCCTATGAATAGTCACAGGGATAACTTTAGTCACATATCATCCATATTTGGCCTGCGATTTCTTCACTTGTACATTTAGAAGTTTGAAATCTTCATGGAATAATGCACTCTCCCCAAGGTTCAGGCCCACTCATTTTAAGATTCCTGACAATTGCCAGAAGATGATCTCTACCATTTGCGAAGCTGTGATCAGCACTTGAGAATTATCGGTCGTAGAGGATTTAGAGATTGAGAAATCCGCGTCGACCTCAGCAGCGTTCCACGTATAAGCGCTGAACGGACAAGCTGATATGCAAGGTTTTCTACATTTGCATCATCTAGCGCGTAGTGATATCAAGGGCCTTGAGCTCGTTCTTTGCCTGTGGAACCACCCCAAACGAATATAATAGAACTGGGACGGCAAGCATCTTAGTCGCATACATCTTGTTCGACGACGACAGGTTCTTTTACAAAAGCATAGATCATCAAGTCATCCATATAAAATAAATGAGTGACCTTTTGTGCACGAACGTTTGTTCCGTCACGAAGGTATCCATGAGAATCGCAAAGTGTGAGAGACAGTAGCAATAGTGTGATGCAGAAGAGGAAGAGGCTTATTACATCACCCTAGAAAATGCCTCTCTAGAAAGTGACACTGTTGGTAGTCACACTATATTCTCCAGAAGCAATAGTAAATCTAGTCTTCCAGAGGGGAATCATTCTCTCTTGACATTCTACTTCTTGTGAGTAAACCTCCGAGCTTTTCTACAGACGGATGATGAGCATATGGCAAGTTGAATCAAATGCTTTCTGGTAATCAATCCAGGCCATCGACCTGATTTAGATCAGCAGGTTTTCCCGACAGCCTGCTGCGCCTTTTTTTTGATCCTCGGTGTTTGTAAATCTCACTCCACACATGTCCAATTATCCGAACAATCCTTACATTCAGGATGGATGTAAAGATTTTATACAACGTGTTCAGACAAGTTATTGGCCTGTAGTTCTTTGGGTTGAACAAGTCGCCTTTCTGTGGTAGGAGTTCCGTGAGTGCGAACACCACCTACTGCGGGATAGAGATCTCCGACTTCAAATATGAGATAAAGAAGCGTGCCAGATGTTGGTGTGTAGAAGTGAACTTCTTCCACCAAAAATTTTAAAACAATCTGGGCCAGCACCGGAGAAGTCTTCGTGCCTTTTATAACTTTGTTTACCTCCTTAGAAGTGATAAGTGGACATTCCCTCTCGGATATTATGAGGTTATTGCACAGCTCCTTGCAACCTATGATGTTCTCGAAGCCTTCATTCGATGAATTTCTTACTTCGTAAATCTTCCTCCAAAATGCGTCGACTTCTTCAGACTTTGGTGGGTTTTTGACGAAAACAGAAGGATCGCTAAAGAGGCACGATGCATCAACGAGAAACATTTAATTCTCCCTGACTCATCCCTCCTTCTTTTTAATTATCCCTATTGCGTCAGTTAGTACTCGTATTTTGTCATCAATGTGCTGCTCGATGGTCAGCAGTTTTTACATTTCCAATGTGTGATGATGGATTCTCATTTCATCAGAAAACTTTCAAACCCTTGCCGTAAAAGGCTTACAAGATTTTATGTAGTCAATCACACACTGCATACGGGATGCGTTTCGTCTTGCCAAGCCAGTCTTCTTGTTTAGCTGATGCAATCGCTTTTTGGTTTTTTCATCAATCGTTGGTTTGGACCTTCGATTTGAATCAGCCAAAGCATTCGCCGCATCATTAACCGAACAAGTAATGATCCAGAGGTCAGGATCCTCCGAGAGATCTTCACGAAGGGTAGCATCTATTTCAGCCAGATCATGGGGCTCGGAAGGAAACCTTATAGTAATAGTTCCTCCTCGTCATAAAATTGTCATCGTCTCTCAAGGGAAGCCTTGCTTCAGCAGTTGGTCTTAATTGCACTTCCTTATTTTCATCTGCTGGTTGTTTTCGCGACTGCTGAAGGAGCGTTTCGCGTACGTCTCTTGTTCGCGAAAGGTTCTCGGTATAGTTTCTTACCACCTGCTGTGAAAGGTGCGAAGCTCTAGGTGTTCCTGGCATCACAGAGTCTGCAGGCGCACCATGTAACCTCTGCGGTTAGGGACAGTCCTGGCATCATATCAACTAAGAAGATCATTATCAAGTTGATCCGTCCATAAAGAACGTTCTTTTTCTTGCCGGTTCATCATCGTTTTTCCGTCTATTTTAGCAGCCCGAACTCTGAAACGTTCGGCAATACTGACCAAACCGTTGTCGGATGCTTTGCGCGTTCGATCATTTTGAACCGTATTCGTGACTGGATAAAGGTTTTGTGTTTCCGCCCTCCTGATTTCAAAAAAAAATTGATTGGCCTATTAGATTCGACTGGTCCGCACACTGAGGTATTTGACCAATCACAGGCATTGTTGTGAGCATATATAATAACAGCATAGCCTGGAACCTCAGTTTGGAGCCATTCCTAAAGATGCGATTCGCAGCGTTTGCGAAGCATCGACAAAATTTTCAGTTTTGTCACGGGACACCTTATTTTATCATCATTCAAAGTTGAATAAAATTTTTTATAAATCATCCAAAATTATTCAATATTTTCCAATTTATCCGAATATGCATGGGATTTGTTGGAATCTCTATAAATGTTTGAGTATAGGATTCTCATAGCTGGTGTACACTGAAAGTTGCAATGATCAATCCCTTGGCATTGAACGATCAACAGAAAGAATTTCCAAAATATTCTTTTTAATCGAGTTTGATATTCCTACAGAATTAGAATAATTGGAATATTTGTTTATACTCTCATTCTGTTACGGGTTCCAGAGTCTAAGCATAACATTCTCTCTATTCCTTCGCACACCTCACCACTCAGGGGTCATGGGGACCTACAGTTTAAGGTGGGTTCCGAACCACGACTGTCCGCGGCCCGCCGAAGCTCTTACAGAGTGCGAGGCGGGAATCAAACGAACGACCAGATAGAGTGGGTCCAAAGCTCATGCCTTAGCCCCCACGATCAACTGACCACCCCCGAAGTAGAATAATAAAAATGTGAATAAGAAAAAACAATTCAATATTTCGACATCATCACAATTACTAATTGAATAAGACTTGTGAAGAAACTGTCTGTAAGCAGCAGATTCGGCTTCCAAATAAAACATGTAATGAACATGATGATTTTGAAACTCTAAGGTTTCTAACAACAATGAGTAGACGAAGATTCAGAAAACATATTTTTGTTGATCTAACGTCACCTTCAAACGAGTCGCAATAATCATGACAGTTTCATCATTATCACAAAAATCTTCGCTTTATGTGTCTTGCGTCACTTGAACAAATATCCTCCATGATAATTCTCTAGTCTAAAGAGACGAGTTTCTGATAAAACACTCATTGTTTTCCTATCCCGACAGCAGAAATTCAACAACTTATTCAATCATGAAGTGTGTCATATTCTGCTTAGTGGCTTTCTGGACATTCCAAGTAAGGCACTCACAAATTTTTCAAATCATAAATTATTTAACGCATCGAATGATTGCTGCATGTCTGTATCTTTTAAAAATAAGTAGAATATGGATTTCGCAGTAAATTTCGAAATATAATATTTCCGTATGATTTTGTTATAACTTTCTATTTCTACAGACAGTGTTCACGGTTTTACCACAGCAAGATTTTGATACGATACGTCAACAATTTATCAGAAGAATTTTCAACGTCGAGCATAAATTGCGCAGCACTGTTGAGGTGAGTTAGCGGAAATAATTTCATTGACCACATGTTTTTCGAATTTGAACAAATTGAAGAATTCATATCATTGTGCTTCTCTCATCCTTGCTAGGCCGCTTTTCAAGCCGCGATAGACAAAGGAGTTGATCGCGAGACACTCAGACCATGTTGGGATCCTTGTCACACATCCGGGCACTGGGATCTTAACCCTTTTCAGTATCAATGCGAAGGGTGCCAGGCTGAAGCTGCTAAAAAGAAGGATCTCAAGGTAGATACAAAATTTTTATTATCATCTATTTCAAACTTTTTCCTCAAGAGAAATGTTCCTGATTGTCATGTACCATATTGAATAGATTCAAAGAAATATGCCTCACATTCTGAAGCGTGAGTCCAGCAGTTCTTTTTTTAATCTGCAAAAAAAACGAGCATAACAAGAACGTTCTGAATATAATTGAAGGAGATGATTTACACCGGAAATTTCAATATTGAAAAAGGAAAAAAGAATTTCATCCCTCCTCATCTCTTCTATAACGGAAAATCGTATTTAGTTTCTATACCAAAAAAATTTGTTCTTTCAATTTACAGGCTGCGAAGACGTGCTGTCTCAAGAGTATTACTGGAGCAGAAGAGATGGCCAAAAATTTACGTAGTAATGTGATTGCATGCATAACGAAGCGCGTTCATGAGTCGCAGGCGCAGCGAGGTACAAGAGCAGGACCCCGGAAGGGACCTCGAAAAGGACCAAAGAACTCAGAAAAATGGCCATTCTCTCTCATGTTTGAATTTGAAGATTGTCATTGTGGGAGAATCCACGAAAATTTCCATCGAGAATATATCCCATGAGGAGACTGTAAAGTGCAGCTGTAATTA
This sequence comes from Neuroterus valhalla, assembly GCA_011762715.2. Taxonomy (NCBI): domain Eukaryota; kingdom Metazoa; phylum Arthropoda; class Insecta; order Hymenoptera; family Cynipidae; genus Neuroterus; species Neuroterus valhalla. The sequence goes on from WSXT02000006.1 coordinate 2,420,539, forward strand.
AAAGCACCAATAAACAATTCGGGAAACTGAAAATTAGATGAACTGTACCTTTGAATCTTCATCTGTCCCAGATTTTATCCTGCAGCGTTTCTTAGGAGCGGAAATTTTCGTCTGCCAAGGTTTTATGAAAGTATTGTATTCTTCTATGTATTAGATGAAAAATATGCGATTGCTAGTGTTTTGTAGACTACGTCATGAGACATTATACCTTCGGACAAATGCAAGTTGGTCCGTCTATCGTTTACCACTCCTTACTTCTTCCATATTTGTCCTGGAGGGTTGGAATTTTGTATCAGTGGTCGAACAAAAATTAACACAACAGCAGAAATTCGAAATTAGGATTTTCATACCACACGATGGAAGCCGAAATAAGAACTCTTTGCATGTAGCATTGCGATTTACCCAGATATTTACTACGTTCTTATCTTAATCTTCTATATCCGTGTTAGGGAAAAAAAGAAGAGGAAGAATTTGGTCATTTGTACACCTGTTCTTGAAGCTCCCCTATCAGTTCAATTTTTTGCAGAGAAGACTCAAATTTGAGATATTGGTATATGTCAATGCGAAATAGTATGGGATTTGCTATGTTTCGAGCTCTCGTTTTTGAATCATTATTAAAAATATTTAATAAATTATTATCTCATTTGTATAGCTGAAGGAATTATTCATTACTATATACTTCGTTTTTAATTGAATTCGTGATGAACATTATTCAGATTGGTTAAAGGAAATATCTACTGAAATTGTTGTTACAATCAAAAATTTATGTGAATCTTATCACTTCAAAGATGCAAAAGAAAATCTCCGAAGCATTTTATAGTATTTGATGATAGAAAGTTTATTGTCCCTCATAAGGAACATAAAACACAACCTTCGTCTTCTGGAGACAGGAGAAAATGTTTGGAAAATTTCTGCTTTTCAATTCAGTCTTCTGAAGTTCCTTTCTGGAGTATTCGAATAAATATAGTTTATAAGAATGTTCTGGAACTCTTTTCGAAACAAATTCACTTGATTTGATCCATTATCTTCCTAGAGACGCAATTTTTAGAAAATAAAAATCGACGTTATGAACCTCTTAGAGCGTAAATATACAATTTATAGAACTGTTGCGTTGTTGACTCTGTATCAGTGAGTCTCACTGTCACTTTTCCTTAATAGTTTGCTTTCTGATAAGCGTTTATTTCTTGAAAAACATTGCCGTCATTTGCAATCTTTTATCTGATTTTCTACCTTGTCTATTTTATGCATGTCGTTTTCTGCTGTCCAAACCAAAAACATACATGAGTGACATTGCGGTTTAGGGTCATTCTTCGATATATGGCAATGGAAACAGTTGACCTAAGCGACAATGTCTCTTATGTATCTCCTGAGTTTGAATGGCAGTTTTATTTTGTCTACCCTTCCTACAATAAACACTACTCTTTCTTCTTATTCATTCTCCATAAATATTGAATATGCCATTTCAATATTCATCGTCTGTCTATCTCCTTCTTTCCTTCCTTCAATTCTTTCTTAAATTTTTTCTGAGCAGCACGCAGCAAAAATAAGTCTATCCTGTTTCTGTTTTTCATCAAAACAGTCGTTCAAATCCACTAAGGGAATCTTCACACAGGTCATGGAGAAATCATAATCATTCGTAAGGCTTCAATATTTCTATCTTATACAATCGTTTCCTATGCATCCCTGTCCTAAAAACCATCTTCTGCTGTTCCCAAATCCATGCATTTGCTCATACAAGCTCTTGTGTTTCTAATGCTCTTTATTTTCTTGTCTTTGAAGTATTATTAATACATTCTATCTAGCCCCTTAACATGCTACCTTACAGCATACTTGGTGCTATCACCCAATAATTCATCGCAGTTTTAGCTTCATTCGTTACATTTTTGCTTCTTGTAAAAAAATGGACAATGGTTGTTTGTAATAAATCGCTGCTGTTGGCTTCCGTCACAGTCGAGTTTGGATTCGATTTGCAGCTGTGGTTTCGCGGTGTTGTGTGTCCTTCACAGATTCCCTCTAGTTTTGAAATTTCCCTGTATCGACCGGCAGGAGTGGGGGGCCGGGTTCGCGGGTTCTCACACCCAGGACTAGTGCTCTTTCCCCCTCTGCAGTTATTTGCTTCTAGGCTCTTGCGCAGACCAGGGATTCCTCGTTGCCTCCTGCGAATGGACAGTGGTCGTCTCTCCACCTGAAACTGCCCCTGAATGCATACGAATCATTTACTTGAATCAGCATTGACCAGGTTTTACCCTTCCATTCTAATAAAGTAATTTGGTTTTCTTGTGATGAATTTATTTCCCGACTCGTTCATCTTTGGTGTTGTGGAAGTGACGAGTTGGATGACGTATCCCCTCTAGTTGCGTCGGGATCGACGGTTCTGGGAGAGCCATCGTGATCGTAGCTTCCGGAGGCTACATCTGTACTAATTTTCAAAAACCAGCCCTAACATTTTTTGGGTCTGATGAGGCATGAGGGCTTCTTGCCTTATATTGAAAAGGACGATATTCTCCGGTTGACTGATCATTCTGATTATTGATTCGAGAGGCGTCCTTCCCTCGCTTACTCACGCCAGTCCGGGAGTATTTCTTCAACGATGGCAATAATCTGCATACCCTTCTTTGCACGACTGAAAACCTCTGAATTTATGTTTTCCTCATCAGTCAAATGACTCTCATGATACATGGAAAAATAAACTTGCGACAATGCAGTAATCTGCAAATCGAACTGTTATGAATTCAGGAGGGTTGTAAGAATCAATAGAACATGATCAATGCACATAAGCTACTTCCATATAATTAGAGTACGCTTTTATCTGTATTTTAAAATATTGAGAAATCACTTGGAAACTCTGAATCACAATGAGTTTAGATTTCGAAAGGATTCCTGATTGTCTCTGTAGAAAATATCTTCAGGATTCCGTGATAAATCTGAGAATGTTGAAGATTCACATGCAATACTCTTCCAGGCAATTCCCGGAAATCCATCAAAATCTTCAAAAGTTTCAATGATTTTGTCTTGCGTATTGTAAACTCTATATCACAAATGCTTGAAGTCTCTTGTAATTCCCTGAAATCTACTTCGATCGGTTCGAGTTCACTCAAGAAATTTTGAAATATTTTATAATTACTCAGAGACTTCTAAATGCTAGGAATGCTTGCACGCAAACGATATTGAAGTTTTACCATTCGCTCACGATTTTGAACGTGAAACATACACAGATTTCACTAATGGAAACGAATAAATATTTTCAAACATTAATTAATGATTTAATGATTCCATTAGTATACGGATGACAGACAAAACATTGTATATGAGTGCTCAATTACTGAGAATTATTTCTTAGCCTAACAGTTCCAACAAAACATTGCTTGTTTTAAAATAATAAAATAATAATATTTAATAATAATGGAATAGTTTCAAGTAGGAACTATACAAAAAATAATACCACATACTTGGAAAAATTTATTTGAATATTTCAGATTTAGTTCTTACATCTAATAAATTTTTTTACTTTCAAATACAATGCAAATTAATTTGTATGAATGTATACGCAATGAAAAGAACATTAATGTGCGAATTTATTCATTTCACGTTAACTTAAATTGAAGATCTTATATTTATGACTTATCATTTTTATACCTTATAAATAACGGCTTGTGCTGAAGAGATACACTCGTCGAAAGTCCCCCTCCCCCTTGGTGCAAACAATATTTTTATAACAAATGGATGATTCCAGACATATTTGGAAATGCAGTCATGATTCAGACTACATTAGAGCTCGAAAAAAGGAAGCATGATAGTAGAGAAGTTCAGACGTTCAGAAGGGAAATATGGTAATTTACCATAAATTACCCAAAATTAGGTTAGACTTATTTCCCTTTTCCTGGAAATTTACGAAAATTTTTAGTAATTTAAAGTAACATCATAGTCAGTTTATGGTAACTCGAGACAAATGATCTTAAATTAAATTTGGAAATTGCCATAGATTTCCGGAAGTTTTTAGAAATTGTCGGTGATTCATGGTTATTTTACAGGCAATTTATGGTGACTTGAGATTAATTACCTAAACTTCAATTCGGAAATTTCCATGAATTTCCGAGAATTATTATGGTAACTTACCATAAATTACCCAGAAGTAAGTTAGAAAAATTTTCATTCTCTGGAAATTTATGAAAATTTTTGTTAATTTATAGTGATCTCATAGTCAATTTATGATAACTTGAGGTAAAATTCCTTAATTGCAATTTGGAAATTTATAGTGATTGTTAGTTATTCATGGTAATTTTACAGGCAATTTATGGTAACTTGAGATTGATTGCCTACAAAGCAATATGAAAATTTCCATGAATTTCCATGAATTTTTTGTTATTTATGTTAATTTTATAGTAAAATATGGTAACTTAACATGAATTACCCAAAATCCATTGAAAAAATTTCCGAAAATTTAAGCACATTTCCGCTGATTTATAGTAATTTCAAAGTCAATTTATGGTAAATTAAGATAAATTGCTACAAATTCAATTTGGATGTTTTCATGAATTTCCGGAAATTCAAGAAAATTTTCGGTTATTCATTGTAATTCCACAGGCAACTCGTGGCAAATTGAAATAAATTGCCCAAAATTTGAATAGAATATTTGAATAAATTTCCGTAAATTCGAGAAAAAATTTGTTTATTCATGGTAATTCTACAGGCAGTTTAGGGTGAATTGAAATGTAGAAGCCAAAATTTGATTTGAAAATTTCCATAAATTTCCGGAGATTGTCGGTAATTCACGGACATTTCATCAGTTGCATATGGTAGTTTCCCATAAATTACCATCGACTTCTATTACCATTATTTATCACACTTAAATTTCTTCGGAATAGCAACTTCCAACATTTTTAAATCGGTACAAAATTTTAACACAATAACTTTGCAGTTTTTCATTCAATACAAACATAACCTCGAACATAACAATTATTCCATGTATCTAGAAACCATATTATCAAGCTGTTATTTTCGTTTTCTAATCGATTTCCCATTTCATTTAATTCCAGCAAAATGTAACGAAAGCAAAAAAATACGTTTTGACGTTGAAAAGGTAAATAACACTTCAATAGATATTAATTACTCGATTACATACGATTTGCTTGTAAAGAAATGAAAAATTTCATAATTGTTTAAATTTATTATAAATTGCGCATTTTATCAAGAAAAAGGTAAGTTTTATATAACACAATTGGAAATTCTCAATAAAAATTGACAGAACAATGAATATAAATCTTGAAATGTCGAGTACGGAAAAATTAATATCGACACTCGCCATGTGAGGAACAGCTGATCAGATTGGGTCTATCTGTGCCGGACTGCGCAAGCGCGTGTCTACTCTTTTTGGTACGGTCCTTACGTTCAACGTCGTACCTTCACTGAATCCATTTGAATTCATACTGAATTCGTGCATGTTCATGTAATGATAGCTAAGATTTTCAGAAATTCGAACGTTGTCTTCAAACTTTTTTCATCTTTAACGAACGTTTACAGTAAGTGGAACGCCCATCGTAGATGTCCTAGGCAGTGATTTCTTAGAGACACCCATCCAGTGGTTCTGGTGAGCACAACTAATTTTCTTCTGGTTGAGTGATCTCTCGGAATACCCTTGCAAGTAATAAACTGGGTGTACTTGTCCAGTAGTACATGGAGGCATCACATTTTCTCCCAGATTTTGAAGTTTTCTTCTGCAGAAACTTGTTTTCAAAAGTGATTACCAGGAATACTCGTCCATGACATATTTCAAAATCAATTGTGAAATATCGAAAAATCGTGAAAATCTCTCTGAATTGCTATAAGTCAATATTAAAATAATTCGAGAAGCAATCTCTTGAATAATATTAGAGTCCTGAGATATGCTTAAAAAACTCAAAATGTGCGGAAGTTACTTGCAATTTTTTTCCGCAAAGTTTCCCTTACCTTCACAAGTGACATAATACCTATTTTATATTTTATTTTATCATATAGTCAATAGATATCATTCCATATTTTCAGCAATCTTCTAGAATTCTTCACAGTCTCTAAAAATTACTTAGGATCCCTGAAAATCTTTTGATAGCGCTTGGAATAACATGCCATTCTGCCCTATCTTTAGGTTCTTACAAAAACCCCATAAAAATTCCTTGAAATCGTTTAGAACTTGTTGAAATCATTAATAATTTTTCAATATTCTCAAAATCATCCCAAAACACCCGGAATGTGTGAAATCTCTATAAATTGTTGAGATGTACAAAATCCTCATATCTGGTGAATACTCAAAATTTAATTGATCAACCCATTGGCATAAGATGATGAACAAACAAGATTTCCAAGTTCTCAAATATAATTAAGTTTCATTCTCTTACCGAAGTAGATTAATAAGAATGGATAATGAATAGGGCAATTTCGAAGCCAGTCAGGTTTCTAACAATAATGAGTATCAAATTTCTGAAATCTTATGTTGCAACACTCCCTTAAGATGGATGTGTATTTATCAGAAAATATGAAATTATGTGCTATAATACACATATTCGGAACAAGGCAATGAAAATGAAATCAGGCGTTCTTAGTTAATAATGATGATAGACGTAATGATAATGAAAGTAGAGAAGTGGTCCTTCGCTACAAGGAACAAATATCCGACATGATAATTTTCTAGTACATAAGGACAACTTTCTGATGAAATGCTTATTTTTTCTCTCTTCCGCAGGCGCAGAGAATTACAAGAGCAAGAGCCCGAAAGGGACTTCGAAAAGGACCAGAGAACTCAGAGGATTATCCATTCTATTTTTCCAAATTCGAAATCAATGAAGATGGAAGAATCTAAGAACAAATTTGCTAATGATGCCTCGTGAGGGAACTGTAGAGTACAACTTTTATTGTAAACATCAATAAACACTTCGGAAAACTAGGTAAGAAGAATTTTTACATCGAATTTCCATCTGTCTCGACTTCCATCGTAAAATGTTCCTAAGGAGCATACGTTTTTATCTGGAAATGTTTTACATTAGTAGCTCATTCTTTCACTGTTTATATAAAAAATCTATGATTGCTAGTTTTTTGTAGACTACGTCAAGAAGCACTGTAACGACGGTCAAATGTCGTTCCATCCGTTTATTGTTCACTACTCCTAGCTGTTCCCATTCATTCCTGGAGGGTTGAAATTGGAAAAAATTGGTATCAGTGGGAGAACGATAACATATGGAGGAGCAAAAATTTGAAAATTTAGCTCTTTATACCGCCAACTGGAAGCTTAAAATAAATCTCTTCGCATGTGGAATTGCGATACATCCAGATATTTGCCACATTTTCATCTTATTCTTATATATCCGTGGTAAGAGGAAAAAAAAAAGAAAAGAGTGAAAAAACTTGGTTATTTATGCCCCCATGCTGGAAGCTCCCCTATCAGTCCGAATTTCTGCAGGCACTTCTCAAATTCAAGATCTTGGTATGTGTCATTGCTTAATACTATGGGATGTGCTATGTACTCTAGCGAATCCCGAAATTCTGGAAGAATTGGAAAAAACGTGCAGGCTCTGAGTGAATGAAGTAATAAAAATATTCTGCAGAAACTATGTGTCCTATCAAAGAATGATTCAGGAAATTGGTCATTTTGGGTCGCTTCTAATGTTCACGATTAACTCGCAACACTTTTCCAGGAAATTTCCGGAAATCCATCGCAATCTTCACAATATTCTATGGAGTAGCCTTTCAATAGGGATAACTTTATATTCCAAACGTTCAAACCCTCTTGCGATCCCTTGAAATCTACTTAGATCGATCCTAGTTCACTTGAGGTGTTCAGAAATATTTTTATTTATTCTTCTTTATTCAGACTTCAAAATATCATGACTTTTTTTATCATCTTGAAAATTGGGAATAGATGTCCTATGAAGTGATTTCCTAGATAAACCCATCTAGTGTAACTAGTGAGCGCAACTGATTTTCTTCTTGCTGAGCGATCTCTCGGAGATACTGATCCTGATGAGTAAGTAACTACAGTGAACTTTAGTTGACCGCGTGAAAACGTAAACATTCAGTTAAGTTGACTCAAGGTGGGGAGTCACGAGTCCCCGTTGCATCAAGGATATTATCCCCCTTTCTGCAGCTTTCTCTCTCTGTATCCGTGGTTTCTCTTTCTCACAGTGTTTGTGGTGGGGTACTGTTCACTAAACTTATGTGAACGTTTCCACTTAACTGATCCGATAGTCAAATTAAGTGAAGGTCAACTTAGGTGAAAGTTCACTGTAGGTATACTTGTCCAGTAGTATTCGAAGGCCTGACACATTCTCCTAGATTTTGAAGTTTTCTTCTGCAGGGACTTGTCTTCGGAAGTGCTTACCAGGGATACTCTTCCAGTGGTACTTGGGGGGCACGACACATTTTTTTCAGTGAGTGATTTCCTGGTAAGATTTCCTCAAGAGAGGTCCGTCTAAAAGCGGATTAAACTCGGCACATTTATTTTATGTTGAGAGGTAATACCATGAGAAGTTTGGTTTATTCTGTTATTTACCAGGTACCCTCGTTGAGTGGTACTTGGGGCGCAACAAATTTTTCGAGAGAGTTTTGTCCTTGGTAGCTTTGTTGGATAGGGGCTCTTGTCAAGAAGTCATAGTTCCAGAAGATTCAGCGCTCCTCATTTTTAACAGTAAACTCTATCCCCCTTAGAGTGTTCAGCAGGGCAGGGTCACGTCCAACACCATAAGAGCGGCAAAGATGTGGGCAAAGCACTCTTAGGCAGCATTGTGTCTGTAAAAATATGTCGTTTTTACGAGAATGGGGCAATTTAATAGTATATTCCATAGGTGCTCAGGGAGTTTAAGACACGCCCTGCACTTATCGCTGGAAACATCTTGACGTGATATGCTTCTAGGGTATGCATCACCTTGTTCTCATATTGGTCTAGGAAGTGTTTGACCGCCACTTCCTTTACCTGTGCTCACAAAAGTGAGTCATCTTGATGGAGTAATGCACTGTCCTCATTCCTGATGTTGAGGTTCAAGCCAATGGTTTCAGCCTTCACGACGTGCGATGTATAGGCGTGGAACAGACGAGTTGATATGCAAGCTTTTCTTCATATGCATCACATTGCGCGTGGTAATATCAAGGGCTTTGAGCTCCTTCCGTGTCCGACAAGCTCAAGGTCCTTATCTGTAACTGCTATTTGTCCACGTTCCAGATGAATCTGGACACACTTATTCAATCCAAAGTCTATAACAATTTCTCTTGTGTACCTCCTGATGATAATCAGAGCGTCTCCATGGTGTTCTCTTTCGGAATCATAGATCTTCAAGTCATCCATATAAAATATATGGGTGATCTTATGCCCACGAACATTAGTTGGGCCACAGAGGTACCCATAAGCATCGTGGATTGCGAGAGACAGTGGCAATTTTGTGAAGCAAAAGAGGAGAGAGCTCATCGCGTCATCCTGAAAACACCTCTTTCGAAAGTGACACTGTTTTCTAGTCGCACGATTTTTTCCAGAAGTAATAGTGAATCTGATGTTCCAAAGGGGCATTAATCTCTCGATGCATTCCACTATACCTGAATGAACCTCCAAGCTTCCTAACAGACAGATGATTAGTCCATGGAAAGTCGAATTAAAAGCTTTCTGATAATTAGTCCAGGCCGTTGACATACTACGCTTGTGGTTTGCAGCATCTTTGCAGACACTCCTGTCAATCAGCCGGTTTTTCCGACAGCCCGCCGCACCTCTTTTTGATCCTCGTTGTTCGTGAAGCTCACTCCACACAAACCCAATGATCCGAACAAATCTGTCATCAAGGATAGATGTGAAGATCAAAGATCAAATTCAAAAAAAAATTATTATGCCAGGAATCGGTTTGTAATAATCAACGTCAGATGCATCCTAGCCCTCAAGAGCGGGACATATTTTTGTAGCTCTCCAGATGCTCGGAAGAGCGAAGGATTCCAGCGCAGAATAAGGACAGACTTTCAACCTGATAAGTGTTGAGCTGATAGTTTTTATCGCCATTCATACATAATTTTCAGAAATCACAGAAGAATTGCTGATTTATTCATTTTCAGTATTTATATTTGACTAATTAGTTAGACTACTTGCATATATAGAAACACACTCTGAATACTTAGCGTCGTTTAAGTCTTGTTACACACCCCCAAAAAGATGAAGGTGATGCTCATGAAGTTGCGAGCAAACCTCATATATATCCTTACAGTTTATGAGTGTTGTAAAGTAAACATCAAATAACTTGATACCGAAAAATTTATAATAACAGCAATCGGTGCATTATTTCCAGGACTGTCAGCACGATCATCTCTATATGTATATGCTCTCTATTTATCTTCATGAAGAGTATAACAACTTGGGGAATTCTTACCGAGTCAAGGAAGTCTTGAATAGGTTAAAAAAACCTTATCGAGCGACATGTGGATCTTCAAAGATTTTATCTCAGTAACCTTATCTCGTCCTAAAGATTAAGTATATCATTCAGATGAAGAACTACGGAAAAGTATTGTTGTAATACAATGAGATTAATGGGGGATTCCTGCTAAGAGCACAAGGTAGATCAAAGTTGAATTACTCAAACGAAAAATTGATTCTTCATGTCTAACATAGAAATATATTTTTACTTAGCTGCATGTTCTCCTAAGAAATTTCCTAATCTTCGAGTTGCCAGCAGAGTCTGAACTTCTAGGAGAATAAGAATATCACTCATTGTAATCGACTTCTCCAAAACCTCACCAATACCGAAAATCGGGAACATGAAACGAAACTACGGCGCGATTGTTGGCAGCATAACTCACGCTTCAATTCTGCTGTTGTCCCTTCGAAGCACAAAACTTGTAACTACTGACGAAGAGCTTGTTGTTTCCATCAAATTTTTTTTTTCATTGATAGCTGAATACACTTGTTTCATAAATCTTTCTTCATTCATTTTTACAACATGACCAAACCATCTTAGTAAATTTGTTTGCTTTATTACCCACTACGTCCAATTGCATACATTTGAAAACATTCTGCAGGAATCGAATCACATTCGCTGTTTGTTGCAGTTCAGTTTCCATACCAGTTCGTTCAATTTCAATAATCTTCTACCCCCTACACGTCTTGAGATCTCTGCATCTTTATCCGCGTAGGCAGTTAATGAACTTCTTATATATTTGTTTAAAGTCAGCAATGGTTAATGAGGCATACATACTTGTTGAACCATATTTCATTCATCCATATCCGTATTTTTACATGAGAAGTCTCTCGATTGTAGGTGCAGGCGATCTTGGATAAAGCGCACTTTGATTCTCAGGCACGTACGTAACGAGAACAAACGTTTCTGGCATAGCTGGTACCTACAGGGTTGGAAAAAATATGGAGAACCTCATCCTTGGAGAACAAGAGGGCAGAAGGAAGGAAAGAAGGGATGAGGTATACTCGTACGATAGGTAGGGAAATCCGCAGATATACGTGTAAATGTAGCGATGTTCGTATGCAAGAGCAAGCAAGCGCAAGGGTTGAATTTTAATTATTTTCTCTTTGGAAGGTATAATATTTCAATGCTCGCTCGGTCTGGACTTCTCTGCTTGCCTCTCGCCGCCATCTCTGTCAAGTAATGTTCTTATAATTACAGTCGTGTAGGTTTGCACCTATCTGTACAAACGCATATTTCTCATTTCTTCTACGTGTCCATATCTCATATTCGTTTCTACTCCCGCTTCTTTCTCCCACCTCCCACTTCTTATTGTACTCTTTTATGCTCTTTTTCATAATTTTATCATAAACGACTTGTTAGGTTATATTAATAAATAATATTATTTCACCATTTAGTCAAATACCCAATGAGGTAATCACTGACTGTTTGGATCCAGCCTTCTTGTAATACTGGGGATCAAGGAATTGATAAGATAAAATTTCGAGATGCGATTGAAACGAAAAGTCTGGGTAAGTTATATATGGGAACAGAAGACGCGGATGGGTATAAGATCTGTCTTGAAGTTATCATGTGCTGTTTGCGAACAGAAGAAGCCTGGTTTCGTTTTTAATAATATATATCTCCAATTGAAACGCAGCATTTTCGGTTCACAGGGACTCGGATTGAGTCGTTGAGCTGAATAGATGGACACGAGATTGCTTCGGCAATATTATAAGCAGGACTCGATTTAAACAATACACAGCAGAAGTGAGCCTAGCCTGTTTTTGTTCCCAAACAGCACACTTGTCCCGCATCATCTCTCCGAAACAACTCTTTGACTAATCTCTCCAGCATTCTTCCATACAGGATCATGTGTTTCCACGCTTCTTCGTATTTCTTCTTTCTCGTCTCTCATTAACACATTCTTACTATTCCTTTTTTGGTCTGCCTCTGGGATCGCAACCATCCATCCTACCTAAATATGGCTGCTGCGTTGAACGTTCTTCATCAATTCTTCCAACTTGACTGAACTATCTCAGCATATTTATTTCAGCCTTGTCAAGCAGGGTCCCATCTACAGCACATTCTTTGAACTCTCAATCAGTACTCACCTTGTCTTTAAGGTTTTACCGCACACATTCTGCAGGAATCGCATAACAATCGCATTTAGTTCACCTTCTTCCTTTTCTTCATACGCCTAGGTCTCGCTACCATACAGCATGGTAGGTGCAAGCACATATCCATGTTTCGAAATTTAGGCCCTCAGCGGTAAATAAATATCAAAGATACTCGAAATTATATACTCATTCTATTAACTTATCAATCAGGGCAATTCCGTATGCTGTTGTATCATCGCTTATCTTAAATGCAATGACTTCTGTCTTGTTGACGTTTTTCTTAAGACCCCCGTCTTGACGATGATGTTCAGTCTGCTCATCAGCCTCTGCAAATCCTAAACAGAATCTGACGTAAAGATCAAATTGTTTAGCTATGTGAGAAAATTTGTTCATGTATACATATTATATTTATAAGGACATAACGCATCCTTGCTTCAGGCTTTGCTTAATAACAGACCATCTACTGAAATGTTTATTTACTTTTCACTGGCTGAACTATTATTCTACATTGCTTCAACTGCTTTGAGGAGCCTACCCTTTACTCAATACACCTTCGAGTCTCACAAAAGCTTAGCTCTTCTCACCTTGTTGGAGTCTTCTTTCAGATCAACGAAAGTACAGAAACTTTTTCTGTTGACTTTAAACTATCTTTTGTGATTTTCCGCAAACTGAATATCTGATCCGTCTATGCTCTCTTTGGCATCAGTTGTAATTCGAATCACCAGATCCTTTCCTTGGTAATACTCATCAGCTTATTTATAAGTATTGGGGTATGTATTCCACCCGCATCACTAAGTAAGCTGATTGCTCTATGATTTTCCAGTCATGTTCATTACTCTTCCCCTTGTACACTCTTGCGATAATCGTTTTTCTCCAATGATCTGCAACTTTATTAATTACAGCAAGCGTGTTCATGAATTCACTTGGTTACACAAGCAAGTATTCAACACCGGTCTTGAGAATTCCATCGGTGATTTAATCTGAACCAGGAGCTTGACTTCCTTCCAGTTTCTTCATAACGGATAATATGTCGTCATTATCGATTCTTTTATCGCCATCTTTACCAGGTAGTTTAATATATCATTTTGTACTTCACCGTTGTTCTGCGCCGAGACTTGACCTCTTGCAATTTTAAAGGAAACACTTGAACTGTTTTTCACTTTGTCCTCATCCTATACTATTTCATCATTAGCCTTCACTATACCGATTCCTTCAGTGCCATTACTTCCTTTTCTGGTGTTTCAACTCATTTTGATAAAAATTCCTTGTACCCTCAACAGTAATTTTACAAGGCTGTAATTTCTTCCGCCTCGATTATATTTCTTCTTGCTACCACTATAATTTTTTCTTTCTTGTTTTCAAGTTACCACTATTTCTGTAAAGTATGTCTTGACCGTTACTTTCGGTTGATTGATCCATAACTCTAGTTGTTTTTACTTGAATTCTGATAAGAATAAACAGAATAATGGTGTCTTGAATGAGAAATATAGAAAGGGTACATGAGAAAGGAACTCCGCCGTTGCTTCAAGAATTTTAAGAGGTTCTTTCAGAACTTCCCAGAATAAGTTCAACATCCTTCCACGAGGGCCTCCAGAATACTCCAATAGTGCTTCCTGATCCTTTTACAAAAGTCTCGAAGACATCTGAATAGGGCTCCATGATCCTCTGATGGAAGCTTTCAGAGCTTTCAGACTTTCTGATTCTCCAACAAGGGTCTCAAGAGCTCCAACAAAGGCTCTAAGAGAGTTTAAGCAAAGCCTCTAGAGCTTTCCACAAGGGCTTTGATAGCATCCAATGTGGAGCTCCATACAATCTTAAAGAAGTCTCTAGAGAATCCCCAGGAGGGTTGATCTTTTGACCAGCGCTACCAAAGCCTTCTAGAAGGGATCTGAAATCATTCTCCAAGAGGCTCCGGAGCATCCTATGGAAGCTTTCTGATCCTTCCACAATCGCCTTCAGATTCTTTTCCGAGAGCTTTGAGAGCATCCCACACTGATCATTTTACAATATCCTCAACATCCTTACACAAGGGCCTGATGAAGCACTGCTAAGGATCTTCAAGCCTCTCACGAGGGCCTCGAAAGCCTCCTACTCTGCATCCTATCGAGCTTCGAAAAATCAAGACTCTCCCTCTATATATCTCGATTGATGTATTTTATTTTATTCCTGTTTGATCCATCGAAAATACCCCGATGGATTCTTATGGAGCGTAATACTGACCTGGAATATATTTATGCATCACTCAGACAGGAAATATTTGAGATCTTACTCTATTCCTAGATTTGACTGATTTGACGGCAAGAATCACATGACAACATCTTTCGGGAGGCTCAAGCGTTTGATGTCGTACAAAGTTAGGGGAACTGTAGCGGCACATTTTGTACAAATGCTTATTGCTTCTTGTTTTTCAAATAATTTTACGTATAGCAGTCTTATTGGAGTAGAATAGTGAAAAATCGTGAAAGAGTCTTAGAGAAGGCTTTTAGTCGATCTTACTCCGAACTCTCATAAGTCTACGTGTCGAACTGATATTTTTTCGGTAGAGATATTTCCAGGAATGGCATCCTCAACCAATGTATTTCTTTTTCTAAGATGAATTTGGGATACTTCATTCAGATGATCTCTAAATTTTAGACTTTTCAGTGATTTTTTTGAATAACGACTAAGCCCCCTCAACTTCGCACTTATCTTTCTTCTGATACATCCAGATCTCGCTACCTTACAGTACAGTTGGTACAAGTGCCAAATCGTATATTGCAATTTTTGCCTCACTTATCGCATTTTACTCCTACTAATAGCCCGTCCTTTGCTGATGATATTTCTACTCTCATTGATACGTTTGGAATCCTCTGCATCTATCTTTCTGGCAGCGGTAAATAAACATCCAAGATACACAATATCATCAACTTATTCTATCATCTTTTCTTTCAGGCATAATTGAATATTATTTTTGCACCCTAACTTTCAAACACAAGGATTTTTGCTTCATTGATATAAATCGGTACAAAGATTGAAATGCAATCATGGATTTTTCCGTCTGACATCGGTTCAGAAAAAAATGTAGAAGCAGACTCACATGTCAAAAATCTACTTACAAGATTAACTCATCCAAATAAGCGTGCATAAAGAATGGAAAATCATTGTTCTGAAATTTCGGCAACCTTACAAAATAATAAGGCATGAAAAAAATGAAAAATCAGATGCAAAGACCGAAATGGTATCACCGTGGTAACAGCCATTTTACACAATGTTGTTTTCTAATCCTTTACGATATAAACCTAAAGACAGTTTCAATCTTCCTGATAAAAATTGAAAGGTGAGGTTCATTAAGATGAGATTTCTTTAGTAATAAGAATCTTATTAGGACATCGTTTAAATTACGAAAGCAAGGTCAAAAGCATCGATAAAGGTCGAACTAGCATATTTAAATTATTGATCAGATAAACAATACGAGGAATGTCTTAAAGTGAAGAGGAATTCTGGCATATAGAAGGAGATACATCTGTTCACTAGCTGAAATTCAGAAAATTTAGAGTTATGACGGAATTGTTAAAAAAACGAGTATCTCATAGTCTTGTTAATGATAAGGATCAGTCATACCTTAGCTTGAATTTTATGCAATGGTAATTCTGAATTCAGATCTTTCATGCCAAAACATATTTTGAATTCGATTCCGAAAATTGTTCTGGATTTTCCATCTTTGTCACAAGGTGATAGAACAATACCTGACCAGATATCAGCTTAGAAACTTGTTTGTATATAAGCCCTACTTTTTTGACATTTAGTGCAAACATTTTAGGCTTATAAAATCTGATAATATCTACATAGATTCAAAAAGATTTCAATGTGTTTAAAAATTCCAGATCGTTGCAAGACATAATCAGGTGCAATCAGGAAACGACCTGTTCAAGTATCACCTGTTCAAGTATCACCTGTTCCCTTTCCTCTTTCCTTTCCTGTTTTTATACCTATTTCTAATATTCATATGCTTTTTTCACTACACATGTTTAGTTCAATGGCAGGTCATATGAGAAATTTTGAAAAGTTGACATAGTTTCATGATGTACCATTGAAGATGAGCAATTCGTTCGATACAGCCTACTTAAACATTTAAGAAATTACCAATTTCTTTTGAATATTTACAAATAAAAGTGATGATTGTATATTCAGGGTAATGTTTCAAGAACAATAAGTGGTTGGAAAACTGTAAAACCTGATTTGACAATCATTTTCACATCACCGCCGTATCATTTTTTGAACATCAATAACGTGTTGATCATGCTGATGATGAGCGTAGTACCTATGGAATATTAAAACACTTACTCCCAAGTAAGGTTCTATCCTAATTGTATAAAGTTTTTCCCTCAAAATAATGGACCCTACCTCGTGAAACATCTCTATCCTCGAAAGTAACTTTCAAGGATCAGTATACGTGACGGTGTAGCTTTGAAGGAATGATACGCATGCATTGGAGAGTCCGTAAGAACAGCTTGCGATCAGATACTTTTTCATTTCATATGGCTACAATGATTGTGGGAATTTGCAAGGAGTAAAAGTACTACATGTGGATCATTCCAGAAGAGGAGCTTCATTAGGAGAGAGCTTCAATCATAAGTAGGTTCGTTTCATCTTGTAAGTATAGTCGTAACTCATTAGTATAGGAACCTATTTATATTGAATATCGTCTTCATTGATTTAATTGTATATTTCAGGTGGATCCTCAGATATATGATATATACAAATGAACTCGATCATCTGTTAGAATTGCAAATTCTTTCATTCCCGTTACTCAGCGCTGGTGATGATGGGAGAAGCGCAAGGTCCGATAGAAGCGAGGAAAATGCCTTCCTCTGACCTATTCAAACATCGCGAGAGACGGGGATGTGTATTCAAAAATTTACATAGGTACATTCTGATTAAAGTGTCCTAGAAAGCAAATCTAATACAACGGCAGGCAACGGGGGTGGAACGCAAGTCCCACGTCAGTCGTAGAAACCGTCGACGGACAAAACGGGGTTGGACTCTTCCTATCCTTCAGAAATAACCCGTTCTTGCACGTTGCATTTTATTATTAACTTGATTTTTTTCTCTGCTTTTAATTTCCTTCTTCAGATGCAAAAAATTTAAATTCCAAGTGAAAACATCGCAGTATTTTCTGGGTTATCAGGAATGCAACAGCCTGATTTAATATTACATTTGATATCAAAGTGATTTTATCTTGTGGAATAGAAAATCAATTAGGTCAATTCTACCATCCTACTTACTACAAGTTGCGTTAGATTTTCTTATTAAAAAAGAAGAAAAGAGGGATTTCTTATTGCAGGTAGGTTAAATCACGTGGAATCCCTTACCTTCCAAGTAAGAGGCTCCATGTCTGGCTGGTAAGACCGATAGATGGCATTGTAGTTGAGACTCACTTTGCTTCGTGAAGAGGCCCGCGTCTTTCACTATACCAAGCGGCAGACTGGCACCCGAGAGGTACGTATTCTATACGTTGGACAAAACGAATGCACCACTACCAAACTCGGATAAGGTGTTCGGATTCGGGAAACTGCCTTAAGATACATACGGACACGGCACAATGGGCCTAAAAGTAATAAAAACTAGGAGATACGAATTTTGAACAAGAAATTTGGTAGCAGATATTCCAGAGAAAAGGATTTCAATTTTAATCCAAATTAAAGACGAACTTTTAACAGTGTAAATAAATTTTCGAGCAAATATTTTGAATATCGATTGAAAAAAACTTCTTTGAACGGAAAGTAGGAGAGCTAAATCTAAGGTTCAAAATATTGATTCCTCAGAGGGTGAACGAAATTCCATCAAATTAGATGAATAATGAACCAAAGAGATGGATTTTTAAATAATGTAATGAATCTTTAACTGAAAAATCATTCTTCAGAGAAGTAGTTGAATCCTTGCTCAAAGGATAATTATTTATTGTTGAGCAGTCACATTTCCGACAGAAAATTAAATATATTACTCACAGAAAAGTAGAGTTCTCAACAAAATACGGCGAATTTTTCATTGAAGTTTACATTCCCTACTAAATATTATGACTCAAAATGTTTCAATTCTCATCCGAAGGAAGGAAATATTAACTGAAATGAAGAACCTTCTTCCAAAACCATGAATTCCTAACAAAATAGTTAAACTTTCTACCAATTATTTCAATTTCCAATTAAAAACATGAACTTCTTACAAGGAATCGACTGAAATCTTACAAATAGAGTTTTTTTCATTAAAAACGGTTATATCCAACCGGAGGAGTGGGATTAACATCCGCATATGGTAAGAGTAAAGCCCACTGCTTCAGGTCACCTAATTTTTGTTTTGGTCGATACTGTCGTCAGTGATAGACACCTAAAGAAGTTTTCTGAAAAATGAAGAAGGCGCAATTGTGGACCATTTTCGAGAAAAATGCATCTGAGGAATTGAGAGCGGATGATCGTTGAGCAAAGCGTAAATGTATTCGCAAGCACCAGGTGGCTCAACTGGTAAAGCGTTTCGCTAATAATCGTAAGTTTGCACGCTCGATTCTCGCTGCCTGCACTCTTTTTACATTCTCATTCTAAATGAGAAGGTATTGGTTTTATCCGAAAATTGACGTTTGCGGATTAGAATGAAATCTCTACGTTTTGAAACCCCCTGAGTCAGAAAAAATGGTTCTTACGCAGGTGTCTGTCTGTCTGTAGTCTGTAATCTGTATACTCGATAACTTTCGAAATAATTATCATATTGGATTGTGCTTCCGAGCACTTTTTCAAAACCGGAAAAGAAAGCAGGAGTTCGTTACTCAGGTATTTTGGATGGAAAATCAAGGAGGGGGAGCATTTTGAACATTTTTTTTACTTTTTTTTCAAGAATCAAGAATTGTAAGCACAATTTCTTATAGCACTCAAAATGTTGAACAATTTCTCCTTCTCATTTTTCTCCATAAAAACAAGATTTTCAGAGTTATGGCATTTTCAAAATTCAAAAATATAAGAGAAAATGAGAATTTTTAGCCAAACAACGCAAGATATGAAAAAAAGTGTAAAGGAAAAAAATGTTTCTTTCTGGGAGCCCTCCAGAATGATCTTCACAACTTTTCGACTTCTCTCGAAAAATCGAAAATTCGAATTTCGGTCACACAAAAAAAGTGAAAAATATAAAGATTCGTTCAAATAGACGCAAGTTCTTTACCAGGAAAATATCTTAAAATGTGATATCAACTTCTTTAACAGGATATGTATTTTTCATTTCAATCAAGAAAAATAACCATAAAAATGAAATAATAAATTTTTTTTTTTAAATGACTAAGGCTAACACAAAAAATTGATAGAGAAAATTTGTTCACCCGAAAAATATCTATAAATTTTTCATACTTTTTCCCATTGGATGCGTAGTTTTTGTTTCAATTTTCAACAAAAAATGAAAAGTAAAAAAATTGAATTTCTAGAAAAACTACAGAACATGTGAAAAAAATGAGGCAACAAAACTTCTCTACCGCTTTGGACAAACTTCGATCGAGTGCGCAGCACGAGACAGGCGATGAGAATGTATTCGTTAAAGCCGGAGAAGCTTTAACAAAAGAGAATTCACACTCATCAAATTAAAGAAGTTGACATTTTGCTTTTGAGTTTCACAAGCTTTTTATACAACTGTAGGGATGCACAAGCGCGCCGAACGCGTAGCACGAGGTGAGATTATCATCGAATGCGAAGCGCGAGATCCGAAAGTCGCGCACCGTAGGCGCGCTGAAATCTGCGAGCAAAGCGAGCCGTGCGATGAGAATGTACCCGCGTTCATTATTTAAATATTTGTAGCATTGATATTTTTAATTTTAATCAGGAAATAAGTGTTTCAAACGAAAATTGCAATGTTAAATACGAAATCAAATGTTTTATACAAGATACAAAAAATGAAACACAGGAATAATTAGGCAATTATCTTTTAACCATTTATTAACTTCCATAAACATTTATCCTGAATAATTATTGTACAGATCTATCATCAGGATTACGTAGTATCGCACGAACTAGAAAAATACTCGTCGTGGAAACAAGGCGATACTACGTAATCCTAATGATACATATGTATAATAATTATCCAGAATAAGTGTTAATGTAAATTAATAAATGTTTAAAAGGTAATCGACTACTATTCCTGTGTTTTATTTTTGGTATTTTGCATAAAACCTTTTGATTTCGTGCAATTTTCATTTGAAACACTTATTTCTAATTTTAATTAGAAATATAAATACTTCGAATAATTATATAATTGATAATTTAAGAGAAAATACACAACTTTCCAAATGGAAGATAATAAAGAGTTAAAACAAAATTTTCATTAATAAAAATTATTAAACAACCATTTAAAATTTTAATTTTATTGAAAATTATTGGAAAATTAATAATTAAACAGCTTTGCATTGAAAACAAGTGCAGGCAGCGAGAATCGAGCGTGCAATCTTGCGATTATCAGCGAAACAGTTTACCAGATGAGCCAGCAGGTGCTTGTAATTACATTTACGCTAGCTCAACGACCATCCACTCGCAATTCTTCAAATGCATTTTTCTCGAATATGTTCCAAAATTGCGTCGTCTTCATTTTTCTGAGAAAACATCTATTAGGTGTCTATCACTGAGGAGAGTATCCACCATAACAAAAATAAAGTGACCTAAAGGTCCCCTTGTAGGTTAAGTAACATTTTTTATTCTAATTCACGGTTCTTTATCTCCATTCACTAAAAAAAGTGATCCCAAGAAAATTTTTCTCACATTTTTCAAATGTCAACCGACCACCTTTTTTTTGCTCAGCTCGGACAATTTGAATGTATTGATCATTTCCACTATGCACTTATTATAAAATTAACCAAACTTCAAGATCCAAGTAAAATCCTAGACTTTCCTGTGATTATAATTTTTCCAACTCCCAACGAGTGAAGAAAAATTGTAAATGAATTCTTGAAACTATAAAAATATGCTCATCACTTTCTTCTTTAATTAGAATTTTCATGATTCAACCTTTTTTTGAAAAAAAAAATACAAGAGCTCAATTCAGCTTTGGGGTGACTATAAAATTCGCAGGTCGTACATACGAAAAAAGAGGGGTTGAGAAAAGAAAGAAGGAAGGGCTCTTCAAAAAAAGATTCGATTCGTAAAACTCGTATTCTGTAGAAGAAAGTAGTCTGTGGTTGGGAGCTTAATTGATATTTTAATGGACTGTGTAAAAAAAGTCCTTAAAATCACTTCTCGTAGCCGTCAAGACAAAGGAATTAATGGAAGCCGCAGAGGCACCTTCTCCTTTCCCAACGCCACTTGCTACCCTCTTCCTTCCGTTTTCATGGCTATCAATACCGTCCGTGCACTCTCCAAGCCGTCAAACGCCATCGGTTATAATTTATTCAAATAAGGCCGTGATTATTCATTAAAAAGCTACCAGGGGAGGTGCAAACGTCCCTTTCTTCCAGGCTCTGATCACAGAAACCGTGAGAAACCGATGGAAATCGGTCGGCTAAGGAAAATTCATTTTCCGCTCGGATAGTGTTCAAAGAATCATACCAGAGGCAAGTCAAAGTTTAAACAAAGGTAGTCATTCTTAGGTTGAACGATTTTCTCTGAATCGAGAACTTTCTATTATTTGGAAATTTAAATTGAAATTTATTGGATGCTAGTATCATCAATCGCGCTTTGAGCGCGTTTCGTTCCTTGTGTGGAGGTATAGTAAACATCTTAATGATAACTATTGGGAATTTAAACTTGCGATGCGAGACCTGATGGCCATCGAGCGAACTAACCAACATGGCTGCCTATGGGGAACACGTAGCATTGCTTACATGCGTGTTGCACT
>WSXT02000006.1:2442983-2466040 GCA_011762715.2 Neuroterus valhalla
AGGGACGCGTGGCGGTCTCGGGTAGATGAGGCAATGAACTTTCGAGTTCCAAATGCTGATAAATAATAATAATAATCCTAAACAAGTGGCCGCTGAGGTCGCCACCTTATTACTAGTTGGCATTTCTAGTGCATTGTTACTCTCCATTTCTCTCTGGTACTATCAAGCCATAATCTGTCACGGGGTAAGCGTAACTCGTAAAGAGTCAGATTTGGTTCAGTTGAATACACGGGAAGACACCAAACTCCCGCCAATATGCCAACAGCACTAGATATTCCCGGTCAGTAACCCATCAAGTATTAGTAGCGCCCAACGCTGCTCAACTTCAGTGATCGGATGGAAACTGGTTTTTTGAGCGTTGCTTGGTCGTTGGAGAAAATTTCAGTCTTTCTTGATTCAAAATTATATTCCTCGTTAGAATGTCATCTCTTGACGATTGAGGTATCCTGATGAAAACCAGTATTCTGTGGTCGAAATAAACTGTTTGGAAATTCGTATTTTCATACATTCATTTTATGGCCGCTTTGAATATTATATTTTTTACTTGATGAAAAGTGCAAGCATTCTGTTGTGAATCTACGTATATTGTTGAAAATCATTCCTTTTCGTGGAAGTTATAATTTTCGCGTTGGAAATTTCGACACACTTTGTGTCGAAAATTGGAAAAATAGATGCGTATTTAAGAGAGCGATAGACACAAGCGGGTCTTTCCAAGTCTCTGTTTTTTCATTATATTTAAAGAACAGTATCTACATCATACCGCACGTTCAAATTGTTAGCTTCTTATCAAAAAAAAAGGAAATAAACGGAGAGAAGAATTAGAGGAGAAGAGAAGAAGGGGATAATAGAGGAAAAGATTCAGGAGGAGGAGGGAAGAGAAGAGGATAAGAGGAGAAGAGGAGAAAATAGTAAGGAGTAAAAGAGAAGAAGAGTAAAGAAAGAGATCAAGAGAGAAGACGAAAAGAAGAGTCATTAGAAGAGAATAGAGCTTGGAAATAAGATAAGAAGAGCGTCAAGAAAAAAAAGAAGATGAGAAGAGTGTTAGGAGAATAAGAGAAAAACATAGTTCAGAGAAAAGAGAAGAGGAGAAGCAGAGGGTTAAAAGAAGATGAGAGTTAAGAGAAGAACAAAGTCAAGAGAAAAAAAGATTCAAGAGATGAAGAGAAGAGGGGAAGGAGAGAAGTGAGAAGAGCATAAGACATTTCCGAAAGAAGAAAAGAAAAGAGTCAGGAGAAGAAGAGAAGGGAAGAAAAAGAAGATAAGAAGAAACATAGGAGAAGAAGATAGTAAAGAGAA
This sequence comes from Neuroterus valhalla, assembly GCA_011762715.2. Classification (NCBI taxonomy): domain Eukaryota; kingdom Metazoa; phylum Arthropoda; class Insecta; order Hymenoptera; family Cynipidae; genus Neuroterus; species Neuroterus valhalla. Next base: position 2,444,280 of record WSXT02000006.1, read on the forward strand.
GAGAGTTCGAGGGAGAGGGAATAAAGAGAAGGAGAGGAGAAGGGAAGATGAGAGTTTGCAGAAGAATAGTGTGAAAGAAGTTGAGAGCTGAAAAAAAACAAAGAGATGCAAGAAAGAACAGATTTGAAATAAGATGATAAGGGGAAAAGAAGAAGAGGAGATAAAAAAGGTAGTCAAGAGAAGAAGACACACAAGAGAAGGAAAGAGGAAAAGAGTAAGGAGAAGAAGGGAAGAAACGAGTGGGAAGAAGTAGAAAAAGATTTGACAAGAAGAAAGTTGAGAGAAGAAGAGAGTCAAGAGAAAAAGAGAATTTATGAAAGAAGTGAAGGAGAGAAGAAAAGAGTTGAGGGAAGCACGGAAGAGGAGAAGATAAGGAGAGAAAAAGGGAAGAAAAGTGACAAAAGAAAAGTGTTAAGAGAAGAACATAAGAGGAGAAAAAGAGCCAAAAGAGAGACAAAAATGGGAGAAAAGAGAAGATGATGAGGGAAGAAAATATTTATGAGAAAAACATAGACGAGAATCAGACAGATAAGAGAAGAAAGCAAAAATAGAATAAGGAAGAAAATATTCAAGAGAAGGATAAAAGAACAAGAGAGATAAGAGGAGAAGAGAAGACGAAAAGCAGAGGGAATTAAAAAGAAGAGAGAAAAAAAGAGTTGAGAAAAAAAAGAGAGTCAAGCCAAGGATAAAAGAAGAGGGTCAAGAGAGAGAGAGCGGAGGGAAAGAAGGAACAAAAAAAGAAGAGAAATACAAGATCAGGATAGTAAAGAGAAAAAGAGAAGAAGAGAGTTGAGGGAAACGAGAAGAAGAGAGCCAAGAGAACAAGAGGAGAAGGGTACATAAGAATCTGGGGAAGAATAGAATAAGAGGGAGAGAGAATAAAGGAAAGGAGAGAAGAAAAGAAAAAAAGAGTTGAGAGAAAAATAGAAGACAAAAAGATGAGAGATGAAAGAAGAAGAGAATTCGGATATGAGAGAAGATGAGGGTTCAGAAGACAAAAGGAGAAGAGAGGAAGAGAGTCAATAGATGAAGATAAGAAAAGAAGAGAAGAAAAGGAGAAGAGCAGTAAGAGAAGAATAGAGTAGAAGTGGAAGCTAAGAAGATTGTTTTCCATTTCTCCTAATGCTGCAATATAAATTATCACGGTGAGCTATCATCTCTAATGACGTTGACACAATAATGTGAAGTAGTGTTCCTAGTTCAAATCCGGCAAAGGGAATACTTTCATTTTTTTTCTCCAAAAATTATTGGACCAAGAAAAAGATATAATTAGAGATATTAAATTGAAAAATAGGACTAGTTGACACTAGTCCTTCTTTCCCGAATGAGCCAGAACTCCTACCTATACAGCAAACCATCAAAAGGAGCACCTGGCGTAAGAGATGCAGTGAAAAATTAAACTCTAGCAGTCAACAAAGGACCGAGTTTGCCAGCGAGCGATAAAAATTTATATCGAGGTATTCGCTGCGGGATAGTGAATTCAAACGGGCGTGTAATTGGCAGTATCGTAAAAAAGAGTCAAGAATTCGAGAACGAGGGAGGGTGGAGAGCGGAAAAGGAAGCGAGACGGAAAAGCAGAGAAAGAAGCTTCTACTGGAGGGGGATCGTGGAGGCCGGGGGTAAGGTTATAGAGGAAGGGGGTCCCCATAATTTTTATCCTCGGAAACTGATCCGTCTCTTCCGAAGAGCGATATTGTTAATATGCAAAGGAGCATCGGGAAAATGGGGTGGCGAGAAATAAGGATATAACCAGACCTCCGATGACGCAAAGGGGGTAAAGTCGGGGTTGAACAAGTTTCCTGTCTCGTTCGAAGATTATCTTGTTGTGAGCACATTATGCTTCAATTGCAAATTTAATATGCAATTCAATCTAGAAACGAATAGATGCTCCCATATGTTTCATGTATCACATCTTTGCATGTTTTTGTTCATAAATTTAAATTGACGTAAGGAAAGGAGGAAATAGTGTTTTGGCAGTTTAGTAAATATCGAATGAAGAAGGTCGATTTATAGATGTCTAAGATCAAACTGATATATCAATATGCTAGTCAATTCGTCCTGATTTCAATGTAATTCGATTTGATTTTATTGATTTTCATCATAAATATTTCAATTTCAATACAATATTCAAAGCATATGCCCAGAATTGGAGGAAAAACTCCCCAGTACTCATTTCTCCGAACTTTGAGCGTGAAAACTACGAACTTTCTTCACAAATTATAAGAAAGTTTTCGAAGACGTTGCGCATTTTAATTGGTATCCATCGACGTTATTGACGATTAATTCTATATTTGTGAACAAAATTCAATGAATCAAGAAACGAGTATATGTGAGAATGGAAGAAAACGAACTGCAAAAGGATTTTTCAATCCATTGTACTTTGAACTTTGGGAACGCTTTTTCTCTTGTTTTCCATCGACGTAACCTCCATCGACGCAACCTTACTTTCAGGTTATTAGGGCGGCCCTATATTTAAATGCTACTCTCCGAGGAACTTCTGCTGAAAAGAAATAAGAGTGGAGTTCTTATTGATGAATTTTGTTTGAGTCATAAATGCACCAAAATAAACAAAGAATATGATTTTTATAAGTAAAACTGGGAAAATGTTCTTCTCATTTGGGAACTGTTTGTTTTCTTCATATCCTGAATTCCGTTTGACAGATTGGCAGAGGTTAGGTTTGTATAATCTAGCTTCATTAATATAGCTTTAAGCTGCATTAATGCTTGTCGTTTACGTATTTACATTCAGTGAAATTATGAACATTTATCATCACACATGTTTTGCTTAATTCTTATTTATGAATCATGGAAGTGGAATTTATTTATCAATTCAATCAAATGTAAAAATACATTTAGTATGTATAGTTATTTTTTTGGTAGAAAAATCAACAGCGAAGTGGTCATAGGTAAAAAGCAAAAATCATATACTTAGCAGAATTTTAAAGGTAGAGGAAAGATTACGGAAAAAGAGCTTAGGCTGCAAGAAAAAAGACGTAAAAAATCAATCAGAACCGTATTGAAAAAGCAAAAAAAATGAATAAAATTTAGATAATCAAGTTGAGAAACAAGATGACCGAGAAGAATTTGTTATGTAGAAGTGATCTTTTTGTTTTGAAATACTATAACTGTTCATGTCAAATTTCCATGATTTAGAAAATTCATGTCTACACAAAATTGAGAACAACTGTATATTTTGTATCGAATTTGACCGTTACGACTGCAAAAAAAGAACATCCCAAAGTTACTATTATTTGTTGTTATAAAATGGTTAATAATGATGAAACATTATATTATGAGATTTACGAAGAAATAAATTTAATTTCTGCGTGCAGCCTATAATTTCCAAACTAATAAATAAATAAATTTTCAAGGAAAATTTCAATAGCTAAATTTAAAAATGGAGAAAATGGATGTTCAACTTGAAGAAATGAGATTTCAACTAAACAATTGAATTTCCAATAGTAGTAAGTTAAATTTTCAGTTTAGAAAATTACTTATGACGAAAAAAACCTAGCTTCCAACAAAACCAAAAAAAAACTGTCGAACAAATTATTACCTTTCCACAAAAATTGATGACGAATCAAATCAAACTGTAAACATTCAACTAAAGTAGTTGAATTTTAAACCAGAAAGACTAATTTATAACTGAAATGACGACCATTTAACTAGAATAGTTCAATTTTCCACAAAAAATAATTTTCAACCAAGAAATACAATTATTCAATAAAATGGGTGAAATTCGAACTATGGAGATGGGAACTTCCAATCAACAATGGAATTTTGCCATTTTTGGTTCAAAAAATCAAATTCAAACCAAACATAAGAGTTTTAAACCAGAATAATGTCCAATTAAAATCAAGAAAGTTTGACTGAAAACTTGGATTGTTAACCAAAAAATGAACTTTTCAACAAAATATGTAAAATTTCAACGAAACAATTAATTTATGATTTCAAAAGACCAATTTTCACCAAATTGTCGAATTTCGAACCAGAAAAGTTTGATTTTCCACTAAAAATGAAACAGTTAGGGCCTCAGTTGAAGAGATTGATTTTCAACCAAACTGATGAATTTTCAGGTATATTAATGGATTTCATGCAAGATGTCAGGGGTCCTGACTGTTAAGATTAATTTTCTACAAAAATGCCAATTTTCCAGGAAGTACATAATTTCTCAAGGAGATAGTTTAATTTCCAAATTCAAAAATCAATGTTTAACTGAATACTTCAGTTAAACATTACAATTACAAAAACATTACATTACAACATTACAAACGTTACAATTTTATCCAGAGGTGATTTGAATTCGAAATAATCCAACTTTAACATAAAAGTTTACCTTCTAAGAAACCAGTTGAAATTTTGAACAACTAGTTGTTTTCTATCAATATTCAGAAATATTTCTTCTTTGGAACACTATACTTCGACTCCAAAGTTTGCTTGAAGTACTTTCTCTATTTAAAATTGTGAAGAGAGAAAATTGTGACAAATTTTGGATTGGAGGGAAGATTTTTTAAAAATTCCTCTTTTTTCAATCCAAATGATAATTAGTTTGAATAAACATTACATTGGTTTTCTGAAATTCACTGTCTCAAGCCAGATAAATGAGGGAAAGCAAATAACATCTGATAAATACATTTCTTTGAAGAAATTTAGATCTTGGCTAACATCAGTTCGATTATCGACTTGAAGTCAGCTTGAAAAAACCTCACAGAGAAACAAATCTGCAAAACGTTTTTTTTTTATAATGGAAAAAAATAATAATTATTCGTCTAATGAAGTATCCATGTATTTAAATATTTTGAGAATCAGATTAAGAAACGTTACATTCTTCAAATCGAATGATGAGATATCTTTCTGATTCTTGAAAAAAAGCGATCATTTCTCGAATTCTTCCGGTAGAATTTCCAATAGTCTAGGAAGAGTGAAATAAGTTCCCGTTTCCTTACTTAAGCTCCCGGTCATTCCTCGGTTTTTCCCGTCTTTTTTCAACAATTCGACTGACCGGAAGTCGCGGATTTCTCCCGTTGCAGAGATGATTTTACAAAATTAAACAATTTAGGTACTGGCACTGTCGAAATGCAAGAAACCTTCTTTTATATTCAATAATTAATGCGGGCATTTTACGCTAGAAGACGTTCAGCTGCAATGATGCCATACTAGGTTAGATGCTTGCGAACTTGTCATATAGTAGGATTACATTCATTGGACGAAATTGGAGCGCAGTTCAAGGGGATAACCAATGAAAACGGAATCACGTATTCAGTGGCTATTAGCACGAAATTTAAATCTTTCTCTTCCAAAATTTGGCTGGTCTATGACTTTTTCTTGTTTCGTTTTCGATCATGTGATTTGTTCAGGTTCAGAATCGATCCTGTCCAGATCCACAATGGGGTTCTCTATAGAAGTAATGTCAATTGAAAAGTTGCCATGTTTGGACCACAGCAGGTACCTATAAGGCCGCCCTCATAAGGAAAAGCTGTTGAGGTCCCTGACATAGCCCTAATATTAATAGGGACTATTATGACAATTCCTACACGAGGAAATGTTGGAAAGTCGATATTTATACTTTGATGAATCTCTCTTTCTCATTTACAGGATTCCATCCTGTTTCCTCAAATTTCGCATGCTTCAAAAATAGGAAAGGACATTCAATAAGGGCTGGAAGAAAATGTATATGCAGTCCAAAGGATTGTTTTGATGAATCTGGGAGACAATGCGTCGTTAAGACGCCTCGAGCCTGGAAGAAGAGGCTAGGGGGTAGACTCTCGAAGTTTAGATTAAACTCGCCACGGATAAATATTCGTAATGGAGCGCCTGGGTGCCATAAATTAGCATGCTGCCCTTCTTCTGTCCTCCTGATCTGACTCCACTTTCAAGGATCGCTGTATTCGACCCAAACTCTGAAATGGTTCTGCAAAACTACGGTATCCAAACCTGAAAATCTGGACTCAATCGGTTGAATATAAGGCAAGAAATATTGAACATTCGGTTACGAGGAGAAATGAGAGTTGAAGGTAATTGAAGCATTGTTTCCCACCGATGAGCGCCGACTATAAATTCATCAGAAAATTAGCGATCCATTCGAATCCAGAGGAGAAGTCCCAAGTTCGATGTTGAGGAACGTAAAGCTGGAGAGATGCGGGAAAGATGGCGCATCGTCGGGAAACTTTATTAGATATTTTCTTCAATAGGATAGAAATGCAAATAACAGTTGTCAAGTAACTTTCAACGTTCGAGGGAGAGAAACAGTCAGATAGAGTGAAAGAGATGCAACGAGCAAAATGAGCAAAGCGTGAGAAGGAAAGGAGCACCGAGAACGAGAGGAGGATGCTGACGGAGTACCAATATTGAGCCATGGTAAAAGTCTTCTCGTCTCAAACTCCGACACTCCACCCCCTGGTCCCTCATCATCTTACTCACTAACTCACCTTCTTCTCTCTCGTCAGTGAATATTGCAGAATATTGCATTTCAGGATTCTCCTTGCTTGCTACGAGACACAGTCGTTTCCATTAACCCATCGGCAGATGAAGATGAATGTGAAAGACGTTCTCGATGACAAATAAAGGTGGATGTACAAAATTGGAATCACGGAATAAATTTTCAATAATAAAACAATTGTACATAAGGAAACCTGAAGGAAGATCTGTGAATACTAAAACTCACAATAAGAAGTCCAGAAATGCGAGAAGTCGATTTGACTTAGACTCTACAGGATAAATTTGCATAACGTCACTGCTTAAGCCTTGAGCTTGGACTTGAGCGGAGTTCTCAAGGTCATATAATCAATCTCTCATATCTTCGAACCTGAGACTTCATAAATAAGGAGAGAAAATGCGTTTTTTACTGTTTTGGGTGTACTTTTACCCTGAATAGCTTCAGATGATTCAGCGCACAGTGGTTCAAGATCCCAAAAAGTTGGCCAAAACCTCAAAATTCGAAGTACCAGGATAAGTTTAATGTTCATTCGTACTTATAAAGGGGGCATTGGAGTATTATTTTGTAAAAGCACAAGTCACTGTATTCGAAATTGTCCTTGTTGCGGAAAATTGAACTCAACTCTTTGCCGAATTCACGCGCTTCAGTGTGTTGCTCGAGTTTCGAGCGCTCGACGGAAAACGTTGTTGTTCTGTGAGTTTGCGCCAAAAATAGACGAGGTCACATAGAGGATATTCCTGAGGGTACGTATAATCGCCAAAATTTATCAACTTTTTGATTCCTCCAAAGAAAATTGCCCCAGGATACCCCCGTAGAAATGAATACGCTTTTCCTACAACCGCATGGGACTGTTTACTAGGGTGCACAATGGTTCAAAATCCCAAAAAGCTGGACAAAAATCAGAATATCGATATTTTACTTCATTCGAGTACCCATATACGGTTTTCGGGACCAGAGATTTCGAAAATGAAGTCGAGTATTCAAAATGGCGCACCCAACATGGCAGACATTTCTCTCAAATTTGTCATGCACCTACTTGAAAATGAGTATTAAGGGGTTTTTGGGGTCGCAGATTTCGAAAATAGAGTCGAAAATCGAAAATCAAAAATGGCGGACCTAAAACGCTAGACATCAATTTCCAAAAAGTCGTTTTTTAGAAAAATGTTCGCCATGTAAGGTCCTCCATTATGTATTTTGGATTTTTAACTTCATCTTCGAAATTAGAGACCCCAAAAACCACTAAATTTTCAAGTAAATTCATGGAAAATTAGAGAAATATCCGCCATTTTGTATTTTGTATTTCTGAATTTATTTTCGAAATCAACGACCCTAAAAACCACTTAATACTCATTTTCAAATGAATTCATGTGAAATTTTTTTAAATGTCCGCCATTTTGGGTCCTTCATTTTGTATTTTTTATCTTCGACTTCATTTTCGGAATCAGCGACCCCGAAATCCCCTTAATACTCATTTTCAAGTAGATGCATGGGGAATTTTAGAAGAATGGCCGCCATTTTGGGTCCGCCATTTCGAATTTTAGATTTTCGACTCCATTTTCGAGATAAGCGACCCCAAATACCATATATGGGTACTCAAACGAAGCGAAATATCGAGATTTTGATTTTTGGCCAGTTTTTTTTTCAATTTTGAACCACTGTGCGACGTCCGGCTTCTCTGTAATATGCGTAGATCATCAAAAAATATTTTCTGCCATACAATAAAGATTAGTGATCCAAAAGTCAGGTAAAAAAAGTGTTGAATTTGTGATGCAATAAGATTGATTTAGCTCAATACGTTAATTTTCAAACGCCTCTAAATAAATCTGAAGAAATAACACGAAATGGAAAAAGGGAAAAAAATAAAGAGGCAAGCTTCAAACAACAAAAGATGTGAGAAGAAAATAAAGGTATTCTTGTGTTTTACTTCTGATTCTCAGAACATCAGGTTTCAATTCGTATAAAACGAAAGAATACAATTTTTCAGTAGAATTCTGTGATCTTATCCAAAATGGATGAATTCCAAACCAATAAGGATTATTTTTGCGCCAAGAAAGATGATGATGGAACGACGAATTTTTGTTTTTCCTGACATAAATTACAAATTTACAATCTGCGATGATATTTATATTCCTAACAAAATTGATGAATTTCCGCTCAAAGAAGATAAAATCAGGGGAAGAAATTAACATTTGACCAAAAAGTTGAATTTTTCATCAGATTGTTGGATTTTCAGGAATGGGTATGTTCTTTTTACCATAAAGTATGAATTCAAGATTCCAAAGTACAAACAAACAGAAAAAAGTTGATTTGACCATTGAAACGGATTATATTTACAAATAGTTAAAATCCTAACTCAATAAGTCGAAGTTCAGGATAATAGATACATTTTTATCCTCACAAAGATGGATTCTTTAACCAAGAACTACAATTAAAATGTAAAAAAAATTTTGAAATAACAACGTGAGCTCAACTAAGTAGATGATTTTTTCACCTTGATAAGGGTGTTGGGTAAACAACGAAACGTTGTTAGAAATTTCGAATATTTTTGTTTTGGATTGTTTGGGGGGAGGGGGGGGGGAGATAAAAGATAACAAAAAGAGAAAGAAGGGGATTCAGAGGCTGCTTTTTCTTTTATCTTCCCTTCCTTCTTTTCCTTACTGTTCTTTTATAATAGATATTTTCGAATGTGTTTATCCAAATTAAGTCGTTGGATTCTTGGTTTTATATTTTATAACCAGGGGTTGCAGATTTCAATTCAAATTTTTTCGTCGTCAATAAGAGATTTGCTATTGAGTCCACGACGTTCAGGATATAAACCTAATACACCATAATAAATAAAATATATAATACATAATCCAACTACCAAATTACGACAACTTGGGAATTCTCGTAACATTTCTCTGGTTTCAATAGTGACTTTGAAGTGTTTTTGTCTAAAATTATTTGTTGAATTTTTTAGTTTCATTTCTGAATTCTCGGAATATTAGGTTTTAGGCAAGATGAATGTGGGTTTTTAACCAGTGCAGATGAATCAATTACAACAACAATAAAAAAACGCACTCTTTACTAGATGAATTCAACAAAGAAGTATTATCGTTTCAATTATTAGTTGAATCTCTAACCAGGCAGATTTATTTTTAATAAGAATGAATAATGAGCCCCGAAAAAGATAAATTTTTAATCTCAGACATGCATATCCTTCCAAATAATGAAATGTTCAACTTATGGAAGGTACATCTCTAAGCAGAAATATTAAAGTCTTCATTAATTTATACTCCCTTCCTTTTACGGGAATGAATGTCTTTGAATATACATAATTATTCTCATTAATATATATTCACGGCTAGCTCAGTTGGTAGAGCACGAGACTCTCAATTTCAGGGTCATGAAACCGGGCCCCACGTTGAGCGCCGGTGGTCACTCATCCCAGGGTCGTGAGACGTGGCCATAAGTGTATTTTGCCGGGGTTCAACTGGGAGCTTGTGTAATTTTCCTGAATGACAGTTACTCCGAGAAGGACCCTGTGGTGATTGTTCAACCAATGTTTTATTTATGTATATGCATATCTTCTTTTTGACTTATCTTAAGTCTAAATGAAACAACAATTGTTCTGTTGTTTTCTCCTTCAGGAATATTTTTTCAGCTCTACCTACTGCGGTGAACTATCCCCAACAACTCTGCCAGCTCCTCCATCCATTCCCTGCCCTAACCATTATTCAAAGCCCACTCGATTTTCTCTTCTATTTTCTCCCTTCCTCCTTCGTCACCTGTACAACTCTCTAAAACATCTAACCATGATTCTCGCTCACACCTAAAAACTGTACACAAATTCTACTCTTCAATAATCCAATACCGATATGCTCTCAATTTTTCTTCCATCCTTAATCCCACAACTCTTTTCCACTTGTTCTCTTTCTTGATCCTCTTCCGATATTCTAGTCCACCCTTATTCTTCGCCATCCTTTACCAGCTGTTATGTCGTCACTCTAAGATTTTCTCCTATCTATCCTTTCTATGCCTTGCCATTATCACTACCTCAATTCCCTGCTGCTCCCTCTCCCTTTTTTCACATCATACTTCAACTTCCCACTTCAAACGACTCACGTTACTCATCAGCTCTTTGTCCATGATCTTCCGTACACACACTTGTGTGATCTCGCTTCGCTTTCCCCCTTTCAGTTTCTCTCAATAATTGCGAAATCAATGCAGTTGCCTGATCGACGTCTCCTCTCTTCCTATTTCCTCCCTTAGCAAATACCCTTAACAGCTCCAGGTCAACCACATGACTCATAGCGGTAAACTCTCATGTAGACATTCCACACTCTTGAATTCTTTCCATCCCCAAATCTCCACACCATACCTTGAGACTGACATTACTTGAACGTTAAACATCCACACCCTGATCTCTTAGTCGTTCTTGAACCTTCTCTCCCCTATTCCCCAAACTTTTCCCATCCCTTCACTCGCACATACCATTTGATTTTTCATCTGAAGCACGTTCCATCCTTCTGCTTAAAACCAGAAACCCAGGTAGCAGAACTCCTCTACTAACTCCTCTACATCTTGATTTATTTTCTATTCAAACTGTGCCCTACACCTTCTATTTCTGGAACACATCATCTTTGTCTTACCCACATTTACCGTCAAGTCCTTTTTCTTACATACTCTTTGAACACTCTCATCATCAGATTGATCCTTCTTTCGATATCCGCTACTAGCATTACATCGTTTGCGTGAGGCAGAAAAAACAGTTTGCCTATTCCGAGCATCTCCTCTCTCTTCCTTTCTTCTCACCTTCTCCTCTAAGTTTGCCATAGGGACACTAAACAGTAGACAAATCAGCAGACACTGTTACCTAAGTCCTCGTCCTGTCTAGAACTCCTTTCTTTTCTCCTATTTCCACTCTCATCTTTGTCTCTCCAAAGATGTCTTTTTTCCTTCCTGTCAAATCGTAATCTATTCTCCTCTCTTTCATGGTTGTTCCACATCTTATTTAGAAGTTTTCTTGGCATTGAAATCGTTTTTTGTAGATAGCTGGTTGAAGTAATTGGATTATATCTTCCATGTATTCACCAAAATTCCATTTTATATCCACGTTTGAATTTTTCCTATATCCCGCCAACTTGTTTGTGTAATCAATCTTGAGAAATGAAATTATAATATTGACTGAATTATGGTCCTAAGCTAACTGAAAATTATTTCCTTCGAAAACATAGAGCAGAAAACTGTATAAAGAGGAAAAAATCCTAAAATCTGCATTTTAATTCTAATTTATGACTTTGCTCGAGTGGACTGGGCAAACAGAAAGAATGAGAGAGCGACCGAACGAGCGGAAAGTCTACTCGATTTGCTTCCGTATTTTCGTGTCGAGAGTTTTATAACCATCACCATCGTGATTCTGTGCTTCTCTTTACATCCTCTCCGTTGTGCCGCCTTTATATCCGGCTTTCTCTTCACAGATTTTATAATTAATTATGCTAATACATCCGATTCCGGAAGTCAGACTCATTGCATACAGAGGATGATATAGAAGCAGGCACAATATCTTTGACATTTACCCTTTTGATATACTCGTAATCCCCTGTATTATCTCACGATAATAAAACTTCTGGATAAAGCACGTTTTATTTGCAGATTAATATCTCTGCGTGATTGTCGAGATTTTCCATTTTTTCTCTCCTGCACTCCCCTAGTTTTCTTCCTCCACTCCTCCAGCTTTATCTACTTCCCCCATCTATTCTTCTCCTAAAATTTCCTTTGCACTTTCCTGCCCTCCTTTCCTCTCTTCCTTTCCCTCATACAAATATCTAATACATGCTCCTGTGTCTCTTGTAACCATCCGCATAATCTGTATTTTTTCTCTTTCTTCTCCCAATACATTGCTTCCTCTACTGCATTCCTTTATCTTTCCCTAGTATTTTCTTGTCCACATCATTTCCATCTATCCTCTTTCTAGATATTTAAGTACTCCTTCTATTTTCTTATTACCTTTGATCATTTATTGCATCTCGATTAACCTATCCCTCCTCACCTGTCTGTTATTCGCATACATTTATCGCTCTTTTCTAATTTCTCATAGCATGCCCTCCTTCCTGATTTTCTACTCAGCGTATACCTCTGAGTCTTTCCTCTCACCATATACCCCGTTGTTCTCCATTCCACCCCTAATCTCCATATTATATATCGCTCTCGCACCTCCTCTTTCTCCTTTTATTCTAATATCTCTTTCCCAAAGCCATTCTAGCGTATCAACCAACCTTATACACCTCTTCCTGTCCTGGTCACATCTTCTTTTCCAATTTCTTATATCTGCTCTATTACTCCTGCGATTTTCCCAATCCTTTTCCTAATATGTGCTCCATGCGTTCCATTCTTCTGCACTATGAAACCAATATGCTTGAACGCATTTACTTCCTCTTTCTTTTTTTCTTCCATTCATGGCTATCATTTTTTTCTCCCATTCTGCACTCTTTCTGAACCTCATTTCCTTACGTTGATTTATATAAAGCCAAAGTTTTTTAATGTATAGGTATTTTTTAATCCCACAGTATATTTTGTCTTCCCCTTGCCTTACTCCTCCTGATCCTTCCCTCTCTATCTTCTCCTTCACATCTGAAATTTGAATATCAAACAGGGGTGAACTCAGCGGACATTCTTATCTCACACCTTTTCCAATCCAGAAATTTCCTCTCTTCGACGTCGCTTACCCTCGAAAGTGACCAGGGTTCGACAAGTCTTCAGCGTAACACGATTAACCATTTTGAGGTTATGTGACCTACGTTATCCTCAATCCAAGTCTTAAGAATGCCTTTTCACCCCCACGAGCCTTAGGTAAAGAAGTCAGTATGTGACCTACATTTTTTCCAAGAACTTGTTTACCATTTTAAGGTTATGTGACGTACATCATTCCCATGACTCGTCACAGGAGTGCCTTTACTCCCTCCACAAAACTTAGGGAAAGAGGAAGGTATTTTCTGCAGAGGAGAGTTGCTTCACTTTTTCTCCTTCTAAGGATAAGAGATACCGCAGGAAGACCATTCGGTTCAACAAAATGGTGAACCTTTCTAGGAGAAATGGCGCGGGAAAGACTTGTCGCAAGATAGGCATGCGCAAAAGAGGCTTGCAACATGCGACAGGATATGAACTCAAACCGTCTTTTATCTATTCCCCTAAGCCTTACTTTACTATTTCCTCCGTGCGGATTTCAGCAACTCTTCTCCTCAAACCTTCTCTTATCCCCTTCTTCTCTATAGCTCCTTTTTTCTCATTTGACGATTTAATTATAAAATAATCCAGCACATGAACATTATCTTTTACTTCCACAAATTTCCTTAATCCTACCAGATTTGGAAGAATTATTTTCTTTTCCTTCACTTCTTGCTTTGATCCTCTCTGACACTATTGTAACATATATCTTATTTATTGTCAGCATCAACGTCACCATCTCATAATCTTTAACCTGTTGCCCCCCATATTTTATCACCTTATTGAAAACTCCTTCTATGCCTGATGCCTTTCCCTCTTGTATTGACCCTCTCGTCATCTCTATTTCTTCCTTTGGCATATCCTATTCTGTGTCATTTTCCCTTCCCTCTTTTCCTCTTCTCGTTATATTCTTCTCCACTGCTCCTAACTAATCCATGGAATATTTTTCAAATTCTAACACTTCAATCTCTGCATTAATTCTCTTCGTTTTATCCCTTTTACTATATAATATCTTTCATACTTCTCCTCTGTGCTAACACTTTTTGCCTGTTCTTCAAACTTTTCATTCTGCTCCTCTTTTTCTCTATCACGTAACATATTGTACTCCTACTTTCTTCTGTTTTCTGCATTTTCTTCCTTATTCCTTCCTAACTTCCTTTTTTTTCTCTACATTCATCATCCATGCTGCTTTTTTCCTCTTCCGCTGACTATCCTTTTCACATTTTTCTCTTAAATTTTCTTTTCCTTCTCAATCACCATTTCCATCTCTCCATTTGAATTTTTGGTTCACATTCTTAACCTTTTTATATTTTTTGTAGATCATTCTTTCCCTTCTGCTGACCAATTACCTTTTCCTGATCCTTTCTCTTTCTTATTTTCCCGTGCCATTTTCCGTTCAGCACTCTTTCCTGATTTCTTCCTGCATGCGTATACTCTCCCTTCCCATCACCCTCCTTCTCCTGTTCTTGCATTGAAACCTCCTCATATAATCAAAGATGAGTTGAGTTCGCATATACTCTTACTAATTCTCATCCCTCCTCTCTTATCATTATATTTACTGCCATTATTCTGTCCTCATGGTTCTTGAACATAGTGAACACAGAAAAAATATCTAGAGACATGATAGTATATCCATCAGGAATGTTAATTCCTACGGGAGATGTCCTTTAATGGAGCTGGTGTTCACTCTCCTGAAGAAACTACTCGATCGATCATTTTCAAATTTTGAACAAATTTTCTATATACAAATTGCCAGGGTCCAACGGTCTATTTTTAAAAATTTTTCCGACATGAAGGGTGCTTTCCACCTAAAATGGCGGAATTTTTCGTCAAAAAACACAATTTTGGTTTTTAATGACTCTGATGAAATTCTGATGAAACGATTCATTAAGGGGTCCTCTTTGACATATCAAAAAAGTGTCCTCGATTAGAAGGGGGAACCCGGTTTTTTTTCTGGAAACATTTCCCAATTTTGCGTGTGCGTGTATGGGTAATTCCCATTGCATCGTAGAGCAAAATTTTCCACGGGTGAAAGAAGGAAAACTAAATTATGAGAAAATTTTGTTGGAAAAATAATCCGCTATCTTCAATAGGTTTCAAGTGATAGTACATTGAAAATTGCCCAATTCTTTTGGATTTTTAGCGAAAAATCGGTAAGTCTCAAAAACCACTCTATACCTTTCTTCCTAATTACTTAACAGGTAAGTATTCCACAGGTAAGTTGAAGAAGACCTATTTTTCTTTGATTCCGAAAAAAACAATGTTCTAACTATAATAGGTCATGAGTTATGACACCTCAAAGTTGCCTGTTTTTGCCTATTTTCAGGGGCAAAAAAAGAAGCTTTTATTTTTTCGAAATCAATCGTTCCATTTTAAGTTTACGTCAATGTTGATAGACGACGAAATAGAGTTAACAAAAAAATGCGTACATCTAAAAAAGAAAAAGGCTTTTAGCCCTATTAGTTTAGGAATTGCGAGGTTTCGAATATTCCCTTTTTTTGGACATTTTTGACCAAAACCGGTTTTTGAAGAATATCTCGTTTCCTGCGAGTCTCACAACAAAAATCATAAAAAATAAATGAAAGTGGAGTCGATTTGGCGTAAGTTTGTATCCCAAGTAAGTGCGCAACATTTATTCCAGATGAATAATTCGTCCTTTGCCGTCAATAAACAAATAATTTTTCATAACAAAATCTTGCTGTCACCACTTTTGATTACTTTTTGGATATTTTTTTCACTTTTGTAGGAAAAAATGGATTGTGATTGGTGCAAAATGTGTAATATAACTTTTTATCAATAAATACATTATTGTTAATAATTTTTGAATGACTGTTCATAACAAAATCTCGTTATAACCTCTTCTGAGTGTTTTTTTTTGTACTTTTGTGCATAATATTCAAAAACTACTCAAAATCGTTTAACAGGAGATTTTTTTGTAAACAATTATTAATAAAATTATTAATTTATTAATTAAAAGATATGTATCACATTTCCAGACAATTAGGATTATTCTCTTGGAACAAAAGTACTGAAAAAATACTCGGAAGCGGTAATAACAAGATTTTGTTATGAACAATTATTCAAAAATTAATAAAAATAATTTATTTATTGATAGGAAAATATATCACACATTTCGCATCAATTACAATTACTTTCTCGCCACAAAAGAACAAAAAAATGGCCAAAAATAATCAAAAGTGGTAACAGTGAGATTTTGTTGAAAAAAAAAATTTTTTTTATTAATGAAAAAAGACGTATTATGCACCTGGAATAAATTTTACGCACTTAATTGGGACATAAACTTCGAAATGTGGCCGTACTTCTACTTTACAGTGCACTCAGGTGCCTCTATACAGAAAAAGTGCACTTTGCAAGGTCATATCTCGTGACCTACTAGGGCTAGGACACTTTCTTTTCTTTTAACTTACGCTAAATTGACTCTACTTTTATTATTTCTGTACAAATTTTATCGTGGAACTTACGGGAAACGAGGAATTTCCAAAAAACAAAACCTCTCCGTTTTCGGTCGAAGATGACCAAAAAAAAACGGAATTTCTAAAACCTCACAATTTTCTAAATTATTTCTCAATTAATAATATATAAATTAGTCATCAACGTAAACTGACCTTGAAACGATTTCTTTTATAAAAATTGAGACTTTTTTGTTTGCCCCTAAAGAAAGGCGAAGACGGTCAACTTTGAGGGGTCATAACTCATGACCTATTATAGTTAGAACATTGTTTTTTTCTTGGGATCACAGGAAATTGAGTTTTCTTGAACTCATCTATTAAATACTTCTCTGTAAAGTGATTAGGAAGAAAGGTGTAGAGTAGTTTTTGAGACTTAGCGATTTATCGCTGGAAATCCAAAAAATTGGGCATTTTTCAGTGTTAGCCTTAGTCAATTTTTCAAAAATTTTATCATTTCATTTTTATAAGTATTTTTTCTGATTGAAATGAATTCATTTTATGGATTTTTATAAATGAAGCAAAAACTACTTCTCCTATCAAAAAGTTATGTCCACGAAATGTGTAGATTTTTTTTTGGTGCACAATTTAAGTTCATTTACATTTTACGTACCTCACATAGTTTGACTAAAAAATTAATCTTTCGATTTTCCACTATTTTTTGTGCGACCAAATTTGAATTTTCGATTTTACGAGAAAACTCGAAAAGTTGTAAGGATCCTCCTGGAGGGATCCTAAAAATTAACATTTTTACATTCTCATTCTGAATGAGAAGGTTTTCGTTTTATGTGAAAATTTACTTTTGTGGATTTTATGAAATCTCCACGTTTTGAGACAGGACGTGTTCGTCAACCAGCTATTTTTGAAGAAAAATCAAAGGGGGGGAGTATTTTGAACATTTTCTTTGACTTTTTTTCCGAAACTCAAAAATTGTAAGAACGGTTTCTTGTAGTAGGTAAAAAATGAAACAATTTATCCCCTTGACTTTTTTTGATAAAAGCAAAATTGTCAGAGTTATAGCATTTTCAAAATCCAAAAATGTCAAAGAAAATGAGAATTTTTAGCCAAATAACGCAAGATTTAAAAGAGAGCCAGAGAACGAAAATGTTTCTTCTTAGGAGCCCAACAATATAGTGAATACGACTTTTTTAATTTTCTCAAAAAATCGGAAATTCTGTTTTTGATCTCACAAAAAATGATGAAAAAATATCTGTGAACTCGCTAACTTTCGAGAAAATAATCATATCCGATCGTGCTTCGGCACCCATTCTGAGGGACCAAAAATACAATTCGAGTTCGTTAACCAGCGGTTTTGAATTTGGTATAGAAGAGGGGGAGCATTTTGAAAATTTTTTTGGATTTTTTTTCCAAGACTCAAAAATTCTAAGTATGTTTCCTTATAGTAAATAAAAAGTGAAACAATTTATCCTTTCGATTTTTTTTTATGAAAAAAAAATTGACAGAGTTGTGGCATTTTCAAAACTCAAAAATATAGAAGAAAATAAGAATTTTTAGCCAAATTACGCAAGATTGAAAAGAAACTCAGAGAGAAAAAATGTTTCTTTTTGGGAGCCCTACAAGATCGTGAATACAACTTTTTGAGTTTTCTTAAAAAATCCGAAATCCCAATTTTGAGAGCACAAAAAATAAGGAGAAATAATCTGTGAACTTGATAACTATCAAAAAAATGATTATATTCGATCGTGCTTTGGCACCCATTTTGAGGGACCAAAAGTACAAGTGGCGTTCGTTAAACAGCTATTTTGGATTGAAAATAGAAGAGGGGAAGCATTTTGAACATTTTTTTGGATTTTTTTCTAAGATTAAAAAATTGTAAGTACTGTTCCTTATAGTAGGTAAAAAGTGAATGAAAAATAGAAAGATTCATTTTTTGGTCAAACTATGGTTATATTTTTTACTATCAGTATT
The DNA here is from genome assembly GCA_011762715.2 of Neuroterus valhalla. Taxonomy (NCBI): domain Eukaryota; kingdom Metazoa; phylum Arthropoda; class Insecta; order Hymenoptera; family Cynipidae; genus Neuroterus; species Neuroterus valhalla. Next base: position 2,462,817 of record WSXT02000006.1, read on the forward strand.
CGAATAGTTCTGTTCATTATTTGTTCTTGATGACTACACTTTAGCACGTGGATTATAAAAATTATCTTCCTCCCAAGAAATTTGGCGTTCTAGATCCGAAGTTCCAGCTTTTCCAGTTGACAATGAACTTTTATACTGAAAATGCAATTCGTTTGTTCAAAAAAAAAAAAACTTTTGATTGGATATAAAATTTTGTTGCAAGCCTTTCCGCATCGAATTTTTCACCTGCGGCATCTCTCCCTCCAAAGTGGCAAAAGTGCGGCATCTCTCCCCCAAGAAATAATCGAAGTTGCAGCATACGGTTCTCCTGAATTATCCCCTCTTTCTAAGTCTCGTAGGAGGCAGGAAGGCACCCCTGTGATGGGTTATGGGAATAATGTAGGTCACATAAACAAAAATGCAGGGAGACAATTCAGATTGGTGAGCTTGTAACAATATTTGCGTTCTACTCAGGAGAGATGCCGCAGGAGAAACTTGCCACAGAATAGACTCTTAGATTTTTTTTTCCTAAAATTCAAAAATTGTAAGTACTGTTCCTCATAGTAGGTAAAAAGTGAATGGAAAATAGAAAGATTCATTTTTTGGTCAAACTATGCAAGGTGCGAAAAAATCCTAAGAACAAAAATTATTCATTTTAAAAAAACCTATAAATTATATATATACCATTTTTTCATAAGATGTGTAGTTCCTGATTGATATCGTGAAAAATGTTACTAAAACTGGAAAATTCCATTTTTGAGCATAACTACGCGAGGCATTAAAAAAATTGAAACTACACAAATGGTTTACCTTCAAAAAATCTACAAATATACTGTCGACCATATTTCGATGAAAAGAATAGTTTTCGTTTGAATCGCGATAAGGCCTTTACACAAAAAAAAACCATCTTCAAGCCAAACAATAAGAGACAGGAAGAAAAAATTAATAGGAAAATTGTTCATCGTTCTGCAAGTTTTACATGGAATTTTTTTCAATAGTGTGTATATTTTTTGTTTTAATCGTGATAACGCTCTTTAAACCATGTGAAATTCAGTTTGCTAGCCAAACTATGCGAGATGTAAATATTAGTGGCGAGTATTGTAATGAGAATGTGTTCCTTAAGGCCAGTAGAGCCTCAAGTAAACTAAATATAAAAAAGAAATTTAATCGAAAATGTGAGAAAAATCAATAATCTTCATAGAAGTAAGGTTTTCAGCATGTTTTGCGATATTGGCAACTCCGTGTATGCATTACATGCATTGTAAACTAAATCAATCACGTATGAGGCCGAGCGCGAAGCGCGAGGGAAAAAACAAACCGAGCGCGTAGCGCGAGGTAAATACATTATCGAGCGTCAAGCGCGAGATTCGAATGATGCTCGACCTAGGCGCGCTCAAACTTGCGAAGCGCGCTATGAGAATATGCCCGCGGGGCGGGCAGATGTTTTTTCTTCATATTTTTCGTTATTTGCGTGAAAATTCTCATTTTTGTTTATATTTTCGAATTTCGAAAATGTCACAACTCTGAGAATTTTGTTTTCATCAAAAAAAAAATGAGGAATATTTGTTTCACTTCTTACGTAAAACAAGAAACTGTACTTACAATTTTTGAGTCTTGCGAAAGAAAAATCGAAAAAATTTTCCAAAATGCTCCTCCTCTTCGATTTTTCATCCAAAATAGCTGTTTAACGAACACCACTTGCATTTTTGGTCCCTCAAAATGGGTGCCAAAGCACGATCGAATATGATCATTCTTTCGAAAGTTATCGAGTATACAGTTTACAGACTACAGACTACAGACTACGGACATATAGACAGACAGACACCTCCGTAAAAACCATTTTTTCTGACTCAGGGGGTCTCGAAACGTGGAGATTTCATCGAATGTAAAAAGTATAGTCTTTGGCTTGCAAATGCGATTGTTCATTTAAAACCTTATTTGTTATGAATTTTAGTTGTGAATTATACATTTAACGGAAGTAGTAATTAGAGTTACTTTTTTTCTGCAAAAGTATTTAGGGCGAAGTTACATTCCCAAATGGTGACGATAATGATAACGAACCCTAGTTTATTTTTTCTGTGATTCGAGGGTAGCAATAACTATTTTATTTTCCAAAGTAACTAACCAATCACTGTTAGTAACAGGTCTTGATTTTGATTCATTTATTGTGATTTGACATTCTCATCCTGAATAAGAAGGTATTGGTTCTATGTGAAAATTGACTTTCGCAGATTTGATGAAATCTCCACGTTTTGAGAACTCCTGAGTCAGAAAAAATGGTTTATACGAAGGTGTCTGTCTGTTTGTAGTCTGTTGTCTGTAATCTGTGTACTCGATAACTTTCGAAAGAATTATCGGATTGGATTGCCCTTTAGCACACATCTTGAGGGACCCAAAAGACAAGATCAATTCGTTAACCAGCTATTTGGGATGAAAAATCAAAGGGAGGGAGCATTTTGAGCATTCAAAAAACAAAAATTTTCCAAGATTCAAAAATTTTAAGTACAGTTGCTTAGAGTAGGTAAAAATGAAACAATTTATTTCAACGACTTTTTTTTATAGACGCCAAATTGTCAGAGTTATGGCATTCAAAATCTAAAAATATAAAAGAAAATGAGAATTTTTAGCCAAATACCGCCAGATTGTAAAGAAAGTCAGAGAGAAAAAATGTTTTTTCTTGGGAGCTCTACAAGATGGTGAATACGACTCTTTGGATTTTCTCAAAAAATCAAGAATCCCCATTTTGATCGCACGAAAAAATTTTTTAATAATGTGTGAACTCGTTAACTTTCGAAAGAATCATCATATTGGATTGCCCTTTGGCACACGTTTTGAGGGACCTAAAATACAGGATGAGTTCGTCAACCAGCTATTTTGGATGAAAGATCAAAGGGGGGGAGCATTTTGAAAAATTTTTTGGATTTTTTTTCCCAAGACTCCAAATTTCCAGATACAGTTTCTTGTAGTGGATAAAAAATGAAACAATTTATCCTCATAACTTTTTTTGACAAAAGTAAAATTGTCAAAGTTATGGCATTTTTAAAATCCAAAAATATAAAAGAAAATGAGAATTTTAAGCCAAATAACGCAAGATGAAGAAATAAGTCAGAGAGCAAAAATGTTTCTTCTTTGGAGCCTTACAAGATCGTGAATACAACTTTTTGAATCTTCTCAAAAAATCGAAAATTCCATTTTTTATCGCACAAAAAATAATGAAAAATAATCTGTGAACTCGATAACTTTCG
>WSXT02000006.1:2478996-2496073 GCA_011762715.2 Neuroterus valhalla
TTGGGGGTCGGGGGGTCCCAAAACGGGGGTATTTGAAAAAGCGGGGGGTGGGGGGGGGGGGTGGTCAAATTTTACACAAATCTAATACCTTCTCTGATGAGAATGTAAAAAAATCTATAACTTAATTAGAATCCGCGGTACACGCAAATGAGGATTCAAACAGATTTTGATGATTTTTTAACTTCTTCCATCTTGCATCCAACTGTGTTTTCCCGAATCACGGCAGATATTTTTTGATGATCTTGCTCAATTTGAAATTCTCACTGCCAACGTTGAAAGGTTGGATAAATGAAAAGTAAAAACGATCCAAGAATCTGTTAACAACCCTAAAGAATAAGCCGAGCTTACTAATCAATCACGTGAGAACACTCCTAGCCTTCATCGATAAAAAAATTCGTTATTTTCAGCACGCTATTCTTTCATTCGAACCTTCAAGTAGTTCGAGTCAATGATTGACGGTCCTCACCTTCCTCCACCCTTCTCTTTCCGCAACAGCAGCCAGGTAATTTTAAGTTGTACCACTTTTTACCGCGGCAAAACGTCGCTCGTAAACTGCTCTTAGACGTACTATACTGGTATGAAGTATGAGCCTAGCGTGTGGTTCTGAAGAAACTATCATACAGAATACGAAATTAATCGCACCTTAACCTGCGCCATTAGTCTGGGGGGTAGGAAAGCTATGGTGATATGAAAGTCGAAGGATTGTTGTTAAACAAAAAAGGAAAGAACAAGAAGGGTAAGAGGAGAGTGGTAAAGGAGGGGGGAATAGGTGGAGGGAAAAAGATAGATAAAAAGAGAGCAAAGAGAGAGGAAACCGAGAGTACACTGAATGTATGGAGATTTCAGAGTCATGCGATTCAACTATAAAACTCGACGAGTTTTGCAGCTGGCGAGGCGTCGTACCCCCGAAAGCACCCCCACTGCCACCCCTCGCCCTTCCTTTCCGCCAGTTCTGCAGTTATTTACGGTTTGATTCGCCTTATCTCGACCCATCCTTCTCCACCCGGTACCCTCATCCCTACGAGGCGCGTTCGACCCCCGTGAGTACAACCCACCCCTCACAAACCACCCCCCGAAACCACCTAGAGATAGTAGTCGAACCACCTAAAGCCACTGCCGGATACCGCTTTTACTTTGCCCCTGCTTCTTCGGCTTCGTTTCCGCCGCCAGCTTCGTTATTACTGGCTCCACGCGGTGGTCGCTCGCTGATTTATCGGCTCGGATTAAATATTCGCCACCGCGAGTGTTGCGTGTCCGGCGAAGCGATTTACCCCTGAAAAAATTTCAGTCACTCGTTTCCTTTTTCTTCGAAGTTTATCTTGGGGTAAGATATGGATCGTTATTTAATAATTTCCGGAAACGTCACGAGCGACGATTGATTCTTATGAGAAATTTGACCATCGGAAGTGCTCGCGTGGGAAAATTTCATGGCAGTAAGGTGTCAGTTGCAGCTGTGGCCTAGCCTCATCTAAATTGTCAGGTCTGAAAGGTCTTATATGACCGATGTATGAAGCTGGTCTGTTTCAGGTACGACTTTATTTAGACTGTCTGGTATGGGAGGTCTGATCTTGCTGTACCAGATGGTTGTTTGGCTCACGTCTGACGTTATCTAGACTTTCTCCTCTGCAAGATCTTATGTGACCCATTTCTGACGCTGAACTAGTGTGGGTCCGATTCCAACTAGACTTTCTAGTTTAGTAGGTCTTATCTGGCTTACGTCTGACACCAGTCTTATCTGGGTCTGACCTAGCCCAGACTGTTAAGTCTGAAAGTTCTGATCTGGTCTACTTACGACGCTGGTCTGGTCCACGACAGACTCAATCTAGACCATCTTATCCTAAATGGTTGGCTTAACTGAGAACTATAGCTAACCAGCTGAAACAGGGAAAAAATTTTTAGTTTGATTCAAAACGCCTAGTCGCGGTCTGTTCTAGAACTCGCGCTGATATCCAAGAACCAAGGAAGTTCTGCATCCGATTAGCGATTTCTTTGTCAGGATATTTCAAAAAAGTCATAGGGGTCCTAAAATGATAAGCAATAAGGAATTCACTCTTCTAAACCTAGAAGGAAGAGGTGCTACGATGAATCCCTTAACAAAAGATTTGATACCAAAGTTACTAATTCTTGAAACGTTTTGAAATTTTTCTTCCGATAATTGTCCAATAGAGTTAGGTTTTTAACAACAGTCTTTTTTGTTTCTCCTGCCTCTTCCACGAAATTTTCTTTCAATTTCAATTTCATAAAAACATGTATTGATCAGTTATTTTACATTGATAGTTGCATACATATGTTTACTTCTCATTCGTAGTATCTATACTGTTCGGAATGAGCCTACTTTAATTGAAATTTATAGTGGTAATATTTCGCATGTGTCAAGTGATATTGCACTTATTCAGTAAGATAAAGATTCAGGAGAAAATTTTAACGAAACCTGGTGAATAGTAATGGAACTTAACCTAAAAACTGTACAATATTTGCAAAGATGAAGACAATGCTTCATAATTTTTAATCCTACCTTAGAGTAGTATATGCTGTGGGAGTTTATGTTTGATCTAAAAATGTGCAGTTTCGCTATTGATCAGAGGAATGTTTCTAATTGACTCGATATCATTTAATTGATTTTCGTAGAAGTTCTTCGTTAGCAAATAAACTTGATCTCTAATATAACTGATAGAAAATTTCTCATGCAATTCCCTAACTGTTCCCGTATCATCTATAATCTTTAGGCATTTATTATGTAGCGTTTGTAACTTGTTATAGTTAAATGTGCAGGTGCTACTCCAGACTGCGGCTGCGCTTAAGCCACTTCCCTTACACAATAAAGGGCAGAGCATACCTATAGATTTATATCCTTTTTTACACGCTTCTATGGCATGCTTTTTGAATGTAAGAGTTTTATCCAAGTGTTGGCCTAAGTATTTTACAGATTTTTTGATTTCGACGTTATGATTGAACATACCTAAAGCTAAGGGTGTACCTTTGCACTTCCTTTTCGTGAATACTATCAATTCAGTCTTTTCAACATTAATCTTAGGCTTTCATAGTTTGAAATATTTTTCTAGTATCACTGCATGTCTATGTAAATATTTAATAGACATGTCCCTTTGGAAAGAAGGCGCAAAAATAGCAGTATCGTCGGCAAAGAGGGCTTTAATAGTTTCGTTGGTCGAAGGTATATCATTTGCATAGTATATAAAATATCTGGGCCCTAATATGGAACCTTGCGGTAATCCAGCCTTGGCATAATGGCAGTCAGAATGTGTGTTGTTAACCTGTTCTTGAAATTTCCTATTGTGCAGGTAGCTAATTGTTATTTTGATTAGATATAGGATAATATATAATTCCTTCATTATAAATATTAGGCCCTTGTAACAGACTGTGTCGAATGCCTTCTCTAAATCAAGCAGTAAAAGCGAGGTACATATATTTAGATTAGAATTGGTATTTACATGATTAGTAAGTCTCACTAGTTGATGCAATGTGCTATGTCTTTGTCGAAAACCAAATTGTTCAGTTATCATTTGCTTATGCGTACATTCATGGTCCAACAACCTTCTATAGATCATTTGTTCGAAAATTTTACTGAAGGTCGGAAGAAGACTTATATGACGGTCACTTTGGGGAAAGATTTTTCCTTACTGCCTTTTATATTGGAAGTATTATTGCATTTTTCCACTCGGATGGAAAGAAGGAAAGTATAAAACACGCAATAAATATAGATGTGATATGTACGATAATCTTTTTGGGCAGGTTTTTGAGAAACCTATTAGAAATATTGTCACAGCGGGGAGCTTTATTTGGTCTGGTTCTTCTTATTGCTAAATTGTCTCCTTTCGGAGTTACAAGTTTTATATGATTTAAGTTAAGATAAGAATTAAGAATTTCGTTGTAACTCTGGTTAACAGCTCCCCGAGTAGATTCATTACTCATGCCTTTGATCATATTGTGTACTGTTTTATACTGGGATGCCAGGACCGAACGCGAATCTTTGTCTTTGTCTTCAAAAACTGGACCCTGTGAGCCATGCAAGATTGGTATTATGTTAGAGCGATTCCCTTTCATTATTTCGGTTAACTTCCAAAGTAAGTCATCTTTAACTTTTAATGTTTATAATTTATTTGACCAGTTATTGTTTCTGTGTATAGTTTGTTCCCTCTTAATTATTTTAGTAAGTCTGTTTGCAATACTTTTTAGGTATGGTTCTCTACTTCTTTGCCAACCTTTCCTAATTTTATTTCTGTCCCCGATCAATTCTTTAATATGAGGAGGTGTAATGACTTTGTGATCAAAAGTGTGTAATTCCATTATGAAAGGATTGTGATCTGAGTGAAGCTCATTTACTGTTTCAATGCTTACAAGGCTACGGCTTTTTTTGTTAGAGCAATATCTACGGTACTGGGAGAGGCTGAGTAATTATAAGGGAATAGAGTGTGACCATTAGGATATTCTAGATTATATGGGTGGCTATTTATATATTTAAATAAAGAGTTACCTTTCTTATTATTTGAGCTACAATTCCACGCCGAGTTTTTGGCATTCACGTCCCCTGCTATTAAAACTTTCGTCCCTGAAGCAAATAGTTTATCTAGATCTGATGAGATTATAGTAGAACGAGGTGAAGAGTACACAGAAATAATGCTCAGGTTATTTTTAGGCTTTATACCCACTGCTTCTAGATTGTGTGTATTAGTGTCAATTTTATCAAAGATGATGTCCTTTTTAATTAGTATGGCTACACCCCCTCGCCCACTGTTATCAGTTCTATCATGTCTAACTACATTATACCCAGAGACTTTGCACTTTCATTTACTTTTGAATTTAGTTTCGCTGATTAACATAATATCAGTACCATGCGTATGCAAAAATGTCGTAACTACAAAAATGTTTTGAGTGAGTCCGTTAGCATTTCAGTAAGCGATGAGTATTTTGTCACGTATGTTTCGCATCTAAGTCATACTCGGGCAGTATTTGTGTCATTATCGTGAATTTTTCAATTTTACTTTTACAAGTTGGCAGTGATTTATTGAGGCTTTGAAGCAAATGTGAGAATTTGGCTGGATCAATTTGTTCATTTAATGTGCGGATTTCGCTAGTTATACTACTTACGAGGCTAGTTGAGTTGGGGATGGTCGACAGTGGTTAAATTGCTGCGGATCGCTTGGAGAGTTGATGCCTTTCAGCTGCTTTTTCCTGTAGAGATTCGCTTTCCCAAGCGGAGGCTGGCTGAAGTGACGGAAACTCTGAAGACTTGAAGTTTGGAGATGATATGGACGACTGGATTTTGACTTTTCCTTGACTCTTTCTCAGCTCGATTTTATTCACACGATCGATGTACGATGGGCATTTCTTGTAGTTTGCAGTGTGCTGTCCTTTGCAATTCGCACACGTCGCTTGACTATTTGGTTCCTCATCACAGCTATTAGTGAGATGAGGTCCAGCGTACTTGACGCACTTTGGAAGATGGTTGCAGTGTGAGGTGAAATGGACAAATCTCTGGCACCTATAACATTGGGTGACACCTATGGGATTTCTGCATCGCTCAATTTTCACTTTGACGTAGAGGATGTATTTGATCTAGTAGATGCTTCCAATCTTTGTGTCTGGATTTAGAGAGATCATGAAGAAAGGATGAGTCTGATTGGAATTGGCTTTCTGCTTCATCTTGATGCATTTAACACCTGACAGCCCTTGTTCATGGAGATCGTCGATTATGTCTCCAAGTGGAAGGTCAGGCAAACCTTCGCTTACCATTTCCAATGACTTTTCTTTTCTTGTAGCATACGTATGGAAGTTGGGGTTGTTGCTTGTGAAAATTTGGACCAACGCAGCATGATCCTGCATATTGTGGGGTTTAAAGGTGTAAGCCCCGTTGCTTATTGTGGGGGTAGGTGGTATTTCCATCCTTGTTCTTAGTGCTTTCAATCTGTAGATCCCTGTAGATCCTGTAGTCCCTGTAGATGCTGGATCACTGATTAGACGACACTTGGCGGTGGAGGTTTGTTTTTCGGCTTGAGTTCAATGATCAACATGACCTTATAGTCTTGATCAGGTATTCTGCTGATCAGCTACTCAAGTTTAAATATCGAAGTTTCATTTCGTAGTTCTTGTTTGGCTTTGAATAAAAGCTCATCAGCTATCACAGTATGAAAAAAAATCTCGGTTCCGAATCATATTTCGCAAACGTTAGAGGGACCTGCAATAATAGGAAACAGAAATCCACACTATCAAAACAATATTTTTTATATCACTTTGACGCTTATCAGCTTATAACCAGCGGCTGTATAGGTAATAACATTCGGCTGGCTAGTGAATAACCAGCGACCAATCAGCTAATTACTGCCGAAAAATTCAGCAAACGGCTAGCGGCTTAACAGATATTTCGACTATTGGCCAGCCAAATTTTGGCCATGGTCAGGTCAGACCATCCAGTCAACGTCAAGACTAGGAACTAGGCCGTCTGGTCTGGGCCAGACCAGCGCCAGGCGATTTTTCACGCAGGTTCCATCAGGATTTCAAGAATAATAAATCATGTAGAAATCTTGGCAAAGTATCGTTGCAGCCTGAACAGATCTTCTTTCTTATTGTTGATAGGGAGCGCTCTTAGCGAATTTTCACGGGTTGGACCAGATTGGTTACACGAAACTGTTGAAAGTCGTCGTAGGAAATTTTATGAGGTCGCCAATAGAGAACCTTTACAATTCCTCTATTATGTCAAGGTATCTTTTTGAAACCGCAATAGAATCATTTTCTGCCTTAATGCCTACCTTCTTCTTATTTTCGACGAAATATCAGAATAGCTTGAGGAATCATCAGACAAGCGTCTTTCGGACTTAGCGCTTCGCGCTCGATAATAAATGTAACTCGCGCTCCGCGATCGGTTTTGAATTTACCTCGCGCTACGCACTCGGTCTTTTTACTTCCTTTCCTACAATTGTGTATAGAGCTTTTGAAACTAAGATGTAGATAGTCGGCTGCTGTATTTGATGATTGTGAATTCTCTTTTGTTAAAGCTTCTTCGGCTTTAACGTGAACGTTCCCATCGTGTATCTCGTGCTCCGCACTCGATCAAAATCTGCCCGGAGCGCGAACTTTTCTAGATTACCTTTAACTCTAATGCATCAAATGTATATAATATTGATTTATATACATCGTACCTTGTTTTGTTTAAAAAAATTAAGTTAAGTCAATTTCTGATATTAACACAATTACAATTAAAACAAGAAGCCATACTTACAATTTTTGAATCTTGGAAAAAATTTCGAAATTCCCTTTAATCTTTTATCCAAAACTCTTGCGTAAAGTTCAATTACCTTGAAAATAGTTACATACCATCATTCCTCCAAGAGGACTGATATTTCGGAACAGAAATTTGAACTAAAGTAGTTGTTTATTTTCTGAAGATTCCAATGTCTTCTGTATACAGGGGTTTGAGATTCTATTTCACGTATGAGTTCTATTTTCTGTCAGATGAAAGCAATAAGAAAGTTTTATTTCTACATCTCCACTGGAAAACTAAAAAATTTGAAAAAAAGTCAATTCTTTTTGAATGGGTTAGAACTGAAAACATTGAAATTTTTCTTTTAGTTCTATTTTACAAACTACTCATATTTTGTTATCTGACGTTGGAAGAGAGAGTTTTATCCTATAACTTAAACCGGAAAACTTCCATTTTTTGAACAACACTGAATGGAAAAAATTTAGTTTAATTTAAAAAACTGTGCTTCCTCTAATCACTCGGTTTTCAGATCTGGTTTTGGGTCTCAAAATGCAGTCATGACTTAAGCCATTTTGGTGTTCGAAAGAAGGTAGCATGATTGTAAAGAAGTTCAGAAGTTCAAAATTCGATTCAAAAATTTCTATAAATTTTCGGAAATTCATTGAAACCTCCGGTCATTTTCGGTAATTTTACAAGGAAATATGGTGACTCACCATAAATCACCCGGAATTAAATTTTGAAATTTTCATAAATTTCCGGAAATTTCTTTAGATTTCCCTGAATTCATAGTATTCTCACAGGCAATTAATGGTAACTCATAAAAGATTGACCCAAATTCGATTAGCAAATTCATTTAAAAATCCGGAAATTCATGGTGATTTTACAGAAAACTACGGTGACTTACCATGAATCACCTAAAATTCAATTTTAAGAATTTCCACAAATTCCCGGAAACTGATGAAAATTTTTCGTAATATACATTATTCCCACAGGCAATTTATGGTAACTTAGGATAAATAACCCCAAATCCAATATAAAATTGCTATAGTTTCCGAAAATTCATGGTCATTTCACAGGAAATTATGGTGACTTACCATGAATCACCGAAAATTCGATTTTGAAAATCTCCACACATTTCCGGAAATTCATTAAAATTTTCGTTAATTGAAAGTAATTTTACAAGTAATTTATGGTAATTTAAGATAAGTAACCCAAGATTCAATTTTAAAATTTCCGGACATTTTTGGAAATTTTTGGTTATTTACGTTTATTCATAGTGAGTTGGGTGATTATCGTAAAATAGAAGCTTATGGATGTATAATTTTCATTACTCATCTCTTTCGTCACTGTTTGTTCTTAAGGGAGTGAGAAGTAGAGTCTTAGTTCCCGCTTCACAGGCGGCGAAAAGATCTAAAATCATGCATCTGTCATAAGGAATCACTTTTTCCCGATCTCAAGCATGACCAAAAAAAGTATCCTCCCAATATTTCTTTCCAGAGTCAATGACGTATTTAGGTACTTTACCGGCTGTCTTCTGATAGTAATACGAGTTTAAAATTCTTGTTGCTATTGATCGAAACCTAATTGTCATTACTTGATCACTATTCGAAATTGATACTTGTTCGGAGTGCTTAAAATTTTTAAATCAAATCATTAAAAATAAATCAATATCCCTATTCATCAACGTTAAAACTTCAGTTACAAACTATTTCCTGATGTCTGTTGTTTCCTCTGAACATAAATAATTGTAAATTTGACTCAAGACCTTGTAGAAGTAGGTAGGCTAAATATATCTAGAAATAATTCCCTGTGGTCTGATTGTAAGTTCCCCTAGAAGTTGTTTAAGTCATGTCAAACTTGAAAGAGAGTTAAGAAAGATTTGCTTTCCTGTTCAGCAGTGGAAAACAAATTTATTGCAAAGGGTAGTTACGTTTTTTCCGATTTCTTTCGTCCGAGGAGAGGAGAAGAGACTCGAAGAGACGCGATAAGTTGGTACCGCCGACCGTGCTGCGGTGATATTATTATTAGTATTATTATTATTGTTGTGGTTACATCGACTACGATCACTCAAACTCGTTAAAACTTTCGGCATTACCGACTTCGGCCTGCATTCCACCCTCCTTCGTGCACTTTTATCCCTACCTCAATCTCCTTCTGTCCTTTTTTTTTGGTAGAATGAACCACAAGATGTTCCAGCGTATTTGTCGTATGTAGGCTTTGGCTTGACAGTTCTAAATATGTCTACGTATTATCATAAATGGAACTCTTCAACTTGAACTACGATCTTGTATTTCTGGTTTTATTTCTCCTAATTTAATACAGTTGCATTAATTAAAGAAAAATGGAATAAGATTGATAAATTTAAACTCAGAAAAGAAAAAAGAAAATGAAGATGGTAAATGGTGTCGACCAGTGCTTATTCAAAATGTGAGAGGTGGAAGAATGTGTCGATTATCTGGTCTTAAATAATGTGATATTGTCGCAATATCAGCGTTCCGTCCCGGGCTAATCTCACTGGACTCATCATTAACGCAACGTGAAATAAGCCCTGCCTTAGACGTTCTAAAAAGATGACGCTCTAAAAAATTCAAAACTCAAAAATCAAAATAAAATTTAGATGGTAAATGGTGCGACAATATCACATTATTTAAGACCAGATAATCGACACCTTCTTCTACCTCTCACATTTAGAAAAGTAAAATTTCAGAACCTCAAAGTTTTGAACGTGTGTGGCACTAAGTTTGAAATATGATTTTATCCGATACTCGACCAAAATGGCCAAATTTCGTCCTTGAAAATAAGTCTTAACAGCATTTGCGGATCGAAGGTAGAATTATAAGGTCGAAAGTGAAATTTTTCAGACGAAAGTGAAATTAGCGAGATGAAAGTGAAATTCGCAGGTTATGATAACGACAATGACGAGGAAAACGACGGATATGGTAACGGTGATGACGATAACGAGGAAGAGGACGAGGACTATGACAACGACAACCTTAACGCCGATAACGACGATAATGATTATGCCAACGTCGGCGACGGAGACAATGACGACGAATGAATGAATCCCATGCGCCATTAAAATTCCACAACAGTGGAATTCGCAGCTCACGACGACGATGACGATGACGAGGAAGACGACAACGCCGATATCGACGAAGAATAAATTTATCCCACACTTGACAACAATGGCCTACTTTCGCCCTTGAAAATAGGAGTTGACAGCATTTTTGGAGCGAAATTAGAATTAGCAGGATGAAAGTAATATTTGGGAGACGAAAGTAAAATTGGCGGGACCAAAGTGGAATTTGCAGGTTACGATCACGATGCCGACCATGATGACGACGACCATAATGACGATAACAATGATAATAATGACGACGATGACACTGACAACTTAAACGACGATAACGACGATAATGATGATGACGACGACGACCACAATGGCGACGGATGAATTAATCCCACACTCCATTAAAATGGCAAATTTTCGCCCTTGAAAAAAGGAGCTAACAGCGTTTGCGGAGCGAAAGTAGAATTATAAGAGCGGAAGTAAAATTTTTCATACGAAAGTGAATTAATCGGGACCAAAGTGGAATTAACAGCTTACGAGGAAGAAAACGACGACGAGAATGACGGAAATAACGATGACGACGATGACGTCGACAACGACGACGATGGTAACGATGAAGGATATAACGAGGGAGATGACGACGATGAACATGAAGACGATGATAATGACGAAGACCACGATGAAGACGACGACATCAACCACGAATGAATTTATACCACACTCGACCAAACTAGCCAACTTTTGCTCTCAAAAAAGGAGTTAACAGCATTTACGAAGCGAAAGTAGAATTAGCAGGGCAAAAGTGAAATTTGGGAGACGGAAGTGAAATCAGTGGGACAAAAGTATAATTCGCTGGTTACGATAACGATGGCGATGACGACAACGATGATGGCGATAACGAATAAGATGACAAGGACGATGACGACGACAACCATTATGACGTTGACGGCGATGGCGATGACGACAACTACGACGAATGAATTTATCCAACACTCCATCGTAACGGCCAACTTTGGCCCTCGAAAATAGGAGTTAACAGCATTCGCGAAGTAAAAGTAGCATTAACAGGGAGAAAGTGAAATTTTCGAGACGAAAGTGAATTAATCGGGACAAAAGTGGAATTTACAGCTTACGAGGAAGAAAACGACGACGAAAATGACGGAAATAACGATGACGACGATGACGTCGACAACGACGACGATGGTAACGATGAAGGATATAACGAGGGAGATGACGACGATGAACATGAAGACGATGATAATGACGAAGACCACGATGAAGACGACGACATCAACCACGAATGAATTTATACCACACTCGACCAAACTAGCCAACTTTTGCTCTCAAAAAAGGAGTTAACAGCATTTACGAAGCGAAAGTAGAATTAGCAGGGCAAAAGTGAAATTTGGGAGACGGAAGTGAAATCAGTGGGACAAAAGTATAATTCGCTGGTTACGATAACGATGGCGATGACGACAACGATGATGGCGATAACGAATAAGATGACAAGGACGATGACGACGACAACCATTATGACGTTGACGGCGATGGCGATGACGACAACTACGACGAATGAATTTATCCAACACTCCATCGTAACGGCCAACTTTGGCCCTCGAAAATAGGAGTTAACAGCATTCGCGAAGTAAAAGTAGCATTAAGAGGGAGAAAGTGAAATTTTCGAGACGAGAGTGAAATTTACAGCTTACGACGATCAAGACGACGACGGGAATGACGGAAACAATGATGACAACGAGGACGTGGACATCGACGACGATGGCAATGGATACGATAAGGATGATAATGACGAGGAAATCGATGAAGACGACGACAACGACGACATGGACGACGAATGAATTTATACCCCAGTCGACCAGAATGGCCAAATTTCGCCCTTGAAAATAGGACCTAATTGCATTTGCGGATCGAAAGTAGAATTATAAGGGTGAATGTAAAGTTTTTCAGACGAAATTGAGGTTAACGGGACAAAAGTGAAATTCGCAGGTTACGATAACGACAAGGACGAGGAAAACGACGGCGATGGCAATGGTGATGACGATAACAAGGAAGATGACAAGGACTATGACAACGACAACGTTAACGACGAAAACGACGATAATGATAATGACGACGTCGGCGGCGACGACAATGACGACGAATGAATGGATCCCATACTCCATTAAAATGGCCCGCTCTCGCCCTTGAAAAAAGGAGTTAACAGCATTTGCGAAGCGAAAGCATAATAAGCATGGCGAAAGTGAAATTTTCAAGACTAAAGTGAAATCAGCGGGAAGGAAGTGGAATTCGCAGCTTCCGGCGACGATGACGATGACAAGAACGAAGGTAACAACGATGACGACGATCACGTGGACAACGGCGATGATGGCAACGATGACGGCGATAACGAGGGAGATGACAATAACAACGATGAAAACGACGACAACGGCGATATCGACGACGAATGAATTTATCCTACACTTGACAACAATGGCCAACTTTCGCCCTTGAAAATAGGAGTTAACAGCAATTACGGAGCGATACTAGAATAAGCAGGACGAAAGTAATATTTCGGTAACGAAAGTGAAATTAGCGGGACAAAAGTGGAATTTGCAGGTTACGATCACGATGCCGACGACGATGATGATGACGACGATTACGAGGAAAACGACGAAGCTTGCAGCGTCGATGATGATAACGAGGAAGATAACAAGGACGATGACAACCTTGAAGACGATAACGACGATAACGACGATACAAATGATTACGATGACGACAACGGCGACGAATGAATGAATTCCAGACTCCAATAAAATGGCAAACTTTCGCCCTTGATGAAAGGAGTTAACAGCATTTGCGGAGCGAAAGTGGGATTAGCAGAGTTATAGTAAAATTTTTGAGACGAAAGTGAATTTATCGGGACCAGAGTGGAATTTACAGCTTATGACGACGAAGACGACGACGACGAGAATGACGGAAACAACGATGACGACGATGACGTTGACAACGACACGATGGCAACGATACAGACGATAACAAGGAAGTTAACGACGACGGCGGCAACGACGACCATGAAGACGATAACGATGATAATGAAGATGAAGACGACTACAACGACGACATCGACGACGAATGAATTTATACCACACTCGACTACACTAGCCAAATTTTGCCCTTAAAAAAAGGAGTTAACAGCATTTACGGAGTGAAAATAAAATTAGCAGGGCGAAAGTAAAATTTGGGAGACGGAAGTGAAATTAGTGGGTCAAATGTGTAATTCGCAGGTTACGATGACAATAACGACGACGATGGCAACGATGATGATGATAACAAAGAAGGTGTCGAGGACGATGACGACGTCAACCATAATGACGATACTGACAATGACGACGATGGTGACGGCGACAACTACGACGAATGAATTCATCCCACACTCGATCGTAATGTCCAACTTTCACCCTTGAAAATAGGAGTTGACAGCATTTGTGAAGCGAAAGTAGAATTAACATGGCGAAAGTAAAATTCCTAAAAAGAAAGTGAAATCAGCGGGATGAAAGTGGAATTTGCAGGTTACGCCGACGATGACGGCAATGAAAACGACGACAACAAGGGAGATGACGACGGCTATGGCGACGACGACTATAATGACCATAACGACGGCGATAAAGATGACGGCGATAAAGACGACGATAACGACGACGAATAAATTAATCTCACACTCGACCAAAATGGTCAACTTTCGCCCTTGAAAATAGGACTTAACAGTATATATGGGGCAAAGGTAGAATAAGCAGAGCGGTAGAAATATTTGCGAGATGAAAGTAAAATTAGCGGGAAAAAAGTGGAATTCGCGGCTCACGACGACGACGACGATGACGACGATGGTGACCATGTTATTTGTGGCGATGATGACGAAGATGACGACAACGATAGCTATAGCAATGACAACGATGATGACGACGATGATGATGATGAGGATTCCTCTTCTTTCTTTAAATATTTTTCGCTGTGGGGATCGTCTGAAAAGTAAATAAACATTTTTTATGATTAAAAATTGTTGTCCATAAAAATACTGCACTAAATAACGTAAATCGATGATCAATCACTATCTTTTTGACAATATTCTTCAGCAGATTCTTATCCTGTCGATTCCTCTCCAGTAGACTCTTCTCCAGTAGATTCTCCTTCATTATAATCTTCTCCACTATATTGTGCTTCAGATTCTCAAATTTTCGTTATTTCAGTAGTTTTTACAAATTGGTCTAAAGAATGTTACTTTAGAATACTGTAGAATCACCGCTTTTCTGAATTTCATCAGTTCACTGTACAATTTTACTGTAGAATACTGTAGAATACCGTAGAATACTGTAGAATCGAGGGTTTTCTTAATTTCATCATTTTTCTGTAGAATTTTACTGTAGAACACTTTTTAATACTGTAGAATCACGGCTTTTCTCAATTTTATCATTTTAGTGTAGAATTTTACTGAAGAATACTAAAGAATACAGTAGAATCACGGCTTTTATGAATTCCATCATTTTATTGTACAAAGTTACTGTAGAATACTGTAGTATCACGGCTTTTCTGAATTTCATCATTTTACTGTAGAATACTGTAGGATAACAGCTTTCATGAATTCTATCATTTTACTGTACATTGTTACTGTAGAATACTATAGAATACTGTAGAATAACGGCTTTTCTGAATTTTATCATTTTTCTGTAGAATTTTAAATTGGTTTTTCAACTAAAATATTACTGTCCCATTTTCAGTTGGATATCAATATATTTTTGGTTCGAAATTCAACAATAATTTTGTTGGAACACTGTACTTTTCGGTAAAGGAAAATAATTCTTTCCATCTGAAGAATAATCTTCTTATTTGGATATATACCTTCATAATTGAAAATCGAAGTGCTTCAGTGTAATATTGATCCTTTTATTCGGAAATTCATCTTCCTGATTTGAAATATAACTGTACCAGATGAATATTCATAATGATATTCGAAAATCTATCACTTTGGTTAAGAAATGAACTGTTTTTGTTGGAGTTTGTTGTGAGTTGAACTCTTCCAATTTTGATAAAAAAAGGAAATTCTTTCGTTGAAATTTTGTGTATTCTTTCAAAGTTATTTATTATGCAAAAATAAATGTTTGCGTTTTGCGACAAATATGAATATGTTACTTTTAGTTGACTGAGGAAATCGAAGACCATTACCAGGAAAGAACGGGAAATTACTAGAAATTTGGAATCGTCCGCCAAATAGCCACCATCTTTAATAATAATCTAAAAGAAATAGTGGCAATTGTAGATTATATAAAGCGATTGAAAAATTGCAAGATTTACTTGATCCAATTTATAACTAACGAACGGTTTCATAGTTATAGGAAAATCACAATTACGGTATATAGATCATAAATTATTGTATTTGTAGCTTTTCCATTAATTATCACATTCTGTAACTGCTTTCCCCTGAAAAATTGCATCCCTTGGATTTTTCTACTTGAGATATCAATTTGATAACAATTATTTCAAAATTGTCTGGTAAGATTTCTTATTCTTCACGTATTGACAGTTATGCAGCAAAGTGTGTCGCTCCGACAGCGACAGGCCATTTAATAATAAGTGTAGGGCTGTCAGAGCACTACGTGTATACTTCCGACCACGATACTTCCTACATCGTGTTGCAAACGACAATATAACCTTCCGAGCATAACACATTTTCCATTTAATATCAATCATATATTTGGTATATCTTTCTTTTCCATGATTACCGCTTCTACAATCAAAAGATACAAGCTGTGGACCAGAGTTGTTATCCAGAAAAAAAAAATTATTTGCATCATCAACTGTCACTATGAAATAAAATATTCTTCCACAGAAAAGGCCCTACTGAAAGGATAAATGAGTGAGAGATTACCTCAATTTCAGTCAATCTGTTCGCAATCGAATTAGATCAAATTTATGGGATTAGAGCTTAGCGTGTCAGGAAATCGAGAAAAGTGGCAACCAGTATTCTATCTTCGCCGAAAATCGATCCAATCCGCGATGAAGTTTCCGGACCGAAGAGGCAATAACGCGAATGGAAGCGGGAGTTAATATCGTGCCAAGCGAGCGAGCGGGGCGTCGAAGAGAGAACGCGAGACGAGCCAATACATCATCGCTCGGTCGTCCATTCGCTCGAATAGCAGACCCGCCAAAACAGCAATTACCCTCGTAGAATCGAATGAAATAAAATTGCATTATCTGGCATGCCAGGCCGCGATCAATCATATACCCTTTAGTCCAAGCCCTCGTCGAGGCTGTCTTTCGCGAGGATAGAAGCATGTGCATGGCTCCTTATTTGTACGTGAATCGACAAAAGCAAAGGAGAGGTAAAATAGAATCCAGGGAAATGGAAGAAGAATGTGTTTCGAATCGAATTCACTTATCGCTGGATAATCGATTGTATTCAATGAAGTCTTTACTTTTGGGATGTTGAATCTTCCATGTTCTATTTATATCTTTGGGGACGTTCTAAAGCTACGTCACTATATTTTCAACACTTTCCAGTTTTCATTTTCTTCTACACAGTTCAGAGTGACGTCACGACCATGGCCCCTTCTCTTCTCTCCCGCTTGATCGAAATACTCCTAGACGGCAAACCGAATTACTTAATAATGGAAAAAAATTCAAATTTACGAACACGAATTCGTAGAAAAATTCAGTTTTTGTTCCTACAGAATTCTTTCGCAATTCATATTATAATCGTAGTATGACCGCGAAAATTAATTTGGAAGGAGTTGCAAAAGGAT
>WSXT02000006.1:2499791-2517185 GCA_011762715.2 Neuroterus valhalla
GGAGATTTCATCAAATCCGCGAAAGTTAATTTTCACATAAAACCAATACCTTCTCATTCAGAATGAGAATGTAAAAAGATCAAGGTGGGAGGAAGCAGGACAACATAGGCGTGAAGGATTCGGTATAACGAAGGATGTCAGAATGAAGTGAAAGATATAGAACATTTATTTAAAAATAGAAAGGAGAGATGGAGAATAAGCGTGAAGATGAGGTACTACAGATGGTATAAAGAAGTTGACACAGGAGGAAAACTGGATTACTCAAGAAAGATTAAAAAACGGCAGAATGCAGGACAATTTCATATGATTCATGATGGGAGAAGGAATAAAAAAGTTTAGCTATTATATGAATGAAAAAAAGTAGAGGTAAAATCTGCACTCACGAACACTCACGGTTGTTCATGGTAATCAAAGGGACTTCTTCTAGTAAACTTGCTGTGCAGAAGTCTTAGGCCCGAGATGATTTGAGGTCGTATGGTTTATTGTTTAGCAAATTTACTAAGAGCAGTGAATCTCAAGCTTAAGGGGGTCGTCTAGTTACGCGTTCGATTTTTGAGCGTATTTTTGAAGATGGTTTGCAAAGAAACTAAACATGATATAGAGATGCAGTTTCATGTATTAATTTCGTACGTATTCTCTCTAAAAGTTGATATATTTTAATTATTTATTCATCGCTAATTGTGTCCTTGGGAGGACCTCGACCGCGCCTCCATGAAAAAATTGTACTCGACTTTGTAGCAAGCTTCCTCATGTTTGGCTGGATGAATCGTAAAAAACCAAAAATTTCTGTATTTTTTCTAACTTTGGCTATGACTCGACACCAGATTCTGAATCTGAGTTGAAAATTCTCGAAACTGTGGATGTTTGAACAAAAAAATCAAATTTTCACAATCTTTTTCGAACTAAGAAGGGCTGTAAAAACGTGAAAAATTTTTTTTCCCCAAAAAAGCTCGTGTCAGGCCATAGCGAGATCTCTGACGAACAATTTAAAATTTATAAATAACCAATATCTCAAAAACTCTAGTAAGGCCCTTGCCAACACTTTTGAAAAACACGACTTTTGGGAGAACTCGTTTAAAGATAAGCAATGACGCAAAAACGGGAAGACAGAAAGTTGCTATATTTGGCCACCCATATCTTGCGAAAGATTTTGTTTTGAGTTATATTCTTTATAGGGTACGACTCCCTTAATGCCTTGAAATAATTATTGCATGAGAATATAAATTAGGGAAAATTGTTTTTGATTTCTAATTTAAAAGACTTCCAATGCAAAATAACTTCTCAAGGTTGGAAAGAACCCCAAGAGATTCATTCACATGCGACTTATCCCACAAAAGCATATCAGTAATTATGATGTAAAGTTAATAGGAGAAATTACTCAGCGTCAAAGCAGCCTCGTGGCTCGCGTCAACGAGCACAAATTACAAACCCCTCGTTCTGCCGAGGCTATAGGGCTTCTTGTCGGAACCACCTCGACAAATGTCGAGCCGCCATTACCGAACAATTTAGAATCATCCTGCGAGACATCAGAAGAACCGAAAAAATACTTAGTCTTCGTGCGGATGAATAAACATAATCAGCTGAGTTGAAAGCCTTTTCAGAAATAACCGTAACATCGTACTTTACTTGAGTTGAGAGAGAAGGGAAATTAGATGAGGAAAGAAGATAGGAAATTGAGAGACAAAGTGAGAGGCAAAGTGAGCGAGACTCAGAAAATTTTTTTTTCGGCTGAAGAATTCGAACAAGAAGTAATTAAATCAGCCGCTGCAATTGAGGTAATGAAATGGTTTGCCATTCAAGATTTTGAGAGCATTGTCAATGACACTTTGCAGCTACAGTTTTTTAAATTGAAAATTTGATTTATTCTTCATGAAAATATTACATTTGGTACGATTATGAGTATTTGATAACTATAATTTTGATGCGGACTTTGAAGTCGAGTATTTCCAAGAATATATTCATCGATAGGAGATGGAGAATTTCGTTTCTATTGAGCAGTAGGTATGGTTGGTTCTAGTCAGGCAAGTAGGTGAGCTCCAAAATCTGCTAGGTAAAATGTATTGTTCGATAAAATAGGTTGAATTCTGAAAAATATTATTATAACTGTAGAATACAAATTATTGTGTTTCAGCAACACATAATTACTCCGAATTCCCGTATTTTGCCGGAAAGGATGTCACAGGAACTAGTTTCCATCCTGGATTTATTACCGACATTTATGGAAAGACGAATAACCTCGTCCCATTCAAACTGACTTCAAATCATAGAATAAAAGTTTCAAAATATGATTCAGATAATTTTTATGATAAATTTGAGGGAAGAAGGAAAGCAATGTTCGTGGTGATACAACGAAAAGAGAAAAATAGATTAAAAATAATAGGGAAAAAGGGATTGTTGAGAGGATGAAGAGAGAGAGTCGAAGAAGATCGAGAGGAACATAAATAAAAGGACGGAGTAGGTGAAGAAAAAAGGGAAGAGTAGCAAGGAAATAATAGGGAGGGATAGGAGAGGTAAGGAGAGAGGACGAAAGAAAATAAGAATTGGAAACCTGTCAAAGAGAGCAAGGAACAAGACAGCCAAAGAGTGACTAAATGGGTAACATGCTATCATGGGTGAGAAAAGGTCTTGGAGCATAACAGGGATAAGAGGAGGATAGCGAAATGAAGGAGGGAGTGATGAGAAAAATATTCAAGTGGAAAAAGACTGTAAGTATTATGCGTTTGCTGGAGAAGAGGAGAAAAGGTATGATGGTAAGTTTTAAGGATGTGGATAGCAGAAGAAGGAGAAGAGCTGATATTTATTAGGGATTATATGAATGCATGCACTAGAAAAAAGAGAGGATAGGTATGGGATGAAAAGGAAAAGGTGTTTATGGGGAAACCGAAACATATAGGAACATATCAGTATGGTTGAATACTTCTGAACCTGATGGGAGAAGCGGAATGATCTAATTCTAATGGAAAAATAAAGGCGGACTAGAATGACAAGATAACATTTGCAGGAAAAGGGAAAACTGTAAAAGACTACATGCAAGCCGGAAAAAGGATGAGGAAGCTCATAGTGAGAATAGCCGTGGGTAATGAGATAGGCTCTGAGCGCTTCCACGAAACAGAAGAATTGAGAGGGAGTCATAAGTACTCGAGGGAGAAGAAGGGAGGGAAGGTGAGAAAAGTGATCATGGGTTGCCAGGGTAGAGGAAAATTGAAAGAATTCGGAAAGAATGAAGAATAAGAATCTCAAAAGTATAGAAGTTAAAGGAGTAGTCGAGATAATGCAAAGAATGAAGGAGGTGATTGATCAGGTAAAAGAGGTTGTAAGGTCAGAAGGGAACGAGAACATGTGGAAAAAATATGCTAGTATGAGGAATGTAAGGGGGCAGAGAGAGAAAGAGAGGAGGGGGGGGAACAGATAAGAGGGAGAATTTGGAAAAGGAAGTCCAATTGAAGAAAACGGTAGTATGAGGAAGTTTTAAATGAGAAGAGGCGGAAGAGGAAGGAAATATAAGTGGAAGGGATATAAAAAAAGTGATAGAAGGAGAGGTATAAGATGCAATGAATAAGGAAAGGAGAATAAGAAGAGGAATAAGTATTGACATAAAATTAGTGAATGGACAGACTACTCCTAAGGTCTGTTGAGCGTGAAGAAGAAAGAAAGATTAGAAGAGAAGGAAAGAAGTAACAGAAGAAGGAGGATAACATAGAAATGATATGAGCAGGGAGAAAGTGAACGAGACAATAGAAAAGCTGAAAAGAAATTAAGCAACAGGGTAAAAAGAACTATACAGAAGTGCTCAAGAACAAGTGAGGAAGTCAGGCAGAAGAAAGAGGAAGTATCCCATACAATTAGACGGGCGTTAGGAATGAAATAGGAACTTTTGATAACACTCACATCTTAAACTATTCACTCGATAGGAATTTGGGGCAAGAAAGAAGAAAGCTAACAGTCATTTTTTTTACTTCGAAGCAGCGTTTAACTCAGCGAACAAAAGGTTGCTGTGGCAAGCTATGAGTGAGATGGGTGGAAATGAGAAACTGATTGTCAAGGTAAAAGAGGAATTTATAGAGAATGATTCCAGAAAGAGAATCGGAAATAAGAAAGGAGATAAACTTTTGACAGGAAGAGGACTAACGCATGGCTGCTTGTTGAGGAGGTTCAATCTTAAGAAGTAGTAAGCTTTACTCATGAGTATATGCGCATGATGTTGTGCCATTGGAAAAGAACGGAAAATGATTGAATTTGGTATTGAGAGGGTTTCGGAGAGTCCGTAAGAGGAAAAAATTCAACGGTAAAGGTTAGTAAGATCAAGATAATGTGCTTCAGGAATGGGAGAAAGAAAATAGCGTATGAGTGTAGATTCAATAATGAAACGGTTGAACTAGTGCAAGATTTCTGTTATTCAAAGTTGTAATTTATAGCAGGAATATGCAACGATTGGAAAGTCAGAAAGAAGATAGAATGTGTGAGTAAAATAAATAGGCCGAGTTTAAAGGATCGAGAAGAGAAGGTTCAAGGATGATTGGATGATGAGAACATGGATGTTCGATATGCTAGTATGGGCAGGTGTGTGCTATGGAATAGAAATTTTTGAGTAAAAGAGCAAAAGAGTGAAAAGTCTTTACTAAAGATTCTTGAGGTAGAACCTGGGGTTCAGTCAAAGATGTTCCGGATACATGCTGAGAGAAGAACTAAGAAAAGAGAAAACGATAATGTGGCAAATAAACAGAGCATAGGAGTTGAAAGAGAAGCTGAAGAGATTACAGGAATATTTGGGATAGAGAAAATAGTAGCATTACAGAAAATTTAAAGTTGGAAGGAGAGATTCCTAAGATATAAAATAAACTCAATGTAATGGGATGGAAACATTTCTAACCCATGCATCATGAGAAATTTGTGTTTGGTTATAAAAACTATTCTGAAATATTTATATTCAGAATCGGACGTCCATTGAAATACTTCTTGCATATGCACGGCGCGAGAATCATAATTTTCTACTTTCTACATAATCCGCTCAAAAAATGCATCTGGTACACTTATACACATAACTCAAACCAGAATATCCTCTCCTCGAAATCGATTACACTCTCTACCTTGTAAGTGGTTTTAGCCCAGCTTGTATCATATCTTACCGCGCGTTTCACGTTCTTTTAAATAGAAACTTGCAAAATATTCATGGTAGATATTCAGCCCCATTGAAATACACACAAGCCCATTGCCAGGTAGCCGTGGTGAACGAATAATGTAAGTAAGCTCACACACATACCTATGCAAGTTTACGCGTATCTATTTCTGTGGTTTTGCACGTACACGCACACACAGGGTGCCGATAAAACACTGCGGTATCCGCAGGTTTCGCGCTCTGCTCCGTCATAAAAGAGCCCCGTGTATGCCGCCGGTGCTGTATCTTTAGAAATATTGGTTAGATTTACATATTTTACCGTAAAGAGAAGTAGTAGGTACCTACCGCTGAGTAAAGGAGGTTCGAGTGGGGCATATTGTGGGTTAGGGGTGAGGGGTGCGTGGAACGAGGGGGTGGCGAATGGGAATCCAGGGTTGCTTGAATGCGGGCGGCTTCAGAGATGCTAAATATTAATACCTACTAGTGTTCCTTTTATGCTCTGTCTCTCCCAACCACCCACCCCTATCGCTCTTTGGTAACCACCAACTCTCTTTCGCCCTTTCTCTTCTTTCTCTACTTACTTCCTCTTCCCCAGCGTGGTGGCTTATCCTATCATGGCTCAGGGCTGCCCTCGTTTTTAGGCCAATTTTTTTTTATTTTGTTGCTTTGACAGAAAGATTAACAGCCTGAGTCATGGCCAAATACTTCGTTGA
Organism: Neuroterus valhalla; assembly: GCA_011762715.2. Taxonomy (NCBI): domain Eukaryota; kingdom Metazoa; phylum Arthropoda; class Insecta; order Hymenoptera; family Cynipidae; genus Neuroterus; species Neuroterus valhalla. The sequence goes on from WSXT02000006.1 coordinate 2,505,621, forward strand.
TTACAGTAATGATAGCAAAAATATCAGCAAATTGGATTTTCAATTTTTCTCTCTCTCCTATTTTCAATTTATTTAAATAAATATCGGGGTCAATAAAGAAAAAAATTCTTGAAGATATCTTTTGGAAATACACATCTAAGGTTGAAAACTTTTGTATATTTCTCGACTGATAGTTCCTGGAATAATAGACGATCAATATTAGGAATCCTGTCTTCCTTTCTTGTAACCAGTTATAAGAAAGCCTTCGCGATGCTGTTCCGTTTTCAACAAGACGTTGAAAGGAAAGCAAAAATTGTGATCTTCATTATATATGTGACTCGTAACAGGGGTTGATCTCCGTTCTGCGGATACCATGGAAGGGATAGGGATATGACCTTCACTATGGAATCTTCAAAGAGGACACAGAGTGATCCTCTTTATACTACTTATCAGACAAAGTGACGCCTTCTTATTCCCACGAGATAGACAGCGAGGAAGGGCAAGGTCTGTGGTATTTATTATATTTGTGACTAGTTACAGGGGTAGATCCATTTCCCCATGATAAGGTGGATAGGAGTAGGGCTATGACCTTAATTATGAAAACGACTGGTCAGTGACGAGTCCATGAGGTGCCTCTCCCCTTCTCTCACGTATCACGCGAAATTGTGTAAGGCTAGGGATGTAACCTTCATTATTTCTGTGACCCTTATCCTGAGAGACAATGGGAAGGGGACAAAAAGTGACCCTATTTATCGTACTCACTAGACAAAGTCACGCCTTAGTGCTCCCCACAAGACAGACAGCGAGGAGTAGGGGTATGGCCTTCATTATGAAAGCGACTGGTCAGTGGTCAGTCGAATAGCCGCCTCCTTCCTCCTCTTATCACACGGCATTGGGTAAGGCTAGGTAATCTTCATTATTTACATGACCCTCGTCCCGAGAGACATTGGAAAGAGGCCAAAGAGTGACCTTATTTGTTCCATTCCCAGAGATAGTAGCGTCTGCTTGCTCCCCACGAGGAATTTTTGGAAGGGGTATATGGGACCTTTATTATATCTGTGACTAGTTAAAGGGATAGATCCCTGCTCGCAGGATACCGTGTAAAAGGGGTAGGGATATGATCCTAATTATGAAAACGACTGGTCAGTGACCAGTCAATGAGGCGCCTCCCCCCTCACGTATCATGCGAAATTGTATAATGCTAGGGATAAGGCCTTCATTATTTATATGACTCTTGTCCTGAGAGAAAATGGAAAGGGGACAAAGAGTGGTATGTGACATGTGGTATGTGGTATGTGGCAAGGTATGTGACCTTCATTAAATCTGTGCCATTTTGCCGGTCGCCTCTTACCCCCCTTGCCTCTGCTTACTATACGTTGGCAAGAAATAGGGACCTAATCTACATTTTATGAATGACTGGTCACTGAGGTGCTTTCCTACCCCATGAGGCATTTTAAGGGGGTAGGAGTGTGATTTAATCTATTTCGGTGACCAATCGAAAAGGCACCACCCCGCCTTCTTCTGCTTTTTCCTTGTGAGACATTGGGAAGAGAACTGCATTGGACTGAAAAACTATTTCAGAAAAACTGTATGCTTTCAAAATATTAGGAAAAAATAAAATTTTTCATTTTCCTTGTCTTTGTCGGTCAGATTCTTAGGAATTCTAAAGAATTCAAAGTCTGATTCTTGAGAGTTATAGATGAGTCACAAAAAATTTGAAAATATACGTTTGACAATATATTCCAGGATAAGGATAGATATCTGCAACTTATAGATGTGAGGCGAAGATGGTTAAATACCAGATTAGAAAGTTGGAGGATGCGCCAATTGATTAGCTGTCATTATTATTCCTGTTACCTAAGAACTGATTCTTCTAAAAAGGGTTCAAAATTCAAACCGAGTTAGAATACGAGAATTTCTGATTCTTCCTCGCACATATAATCCTGCGATATCTGTTCATCGAACAAGGTTAAAATTCTGCAAAAGGTTCGAAATTCAATTCTGGTTTGAATGCCGGAAGAGAAACCTCAAATTCGGAAAAGTATTTCGGGATAGGAAATTTTATTCTGACAATGAATCTGAGTAATGAGTACAGAATGTTCGATAAATATTTTTCACGAGTTTTCTCATAGGAATGGTCGGTGAAAATGTTTCCATGGTTCATTGAAAGATTTATTTATAAAGTAATAATATATAACGGAGTCATTTTTAGATTTTTAAAATGCAAGAAGTTACTAGAAAAATTCTTTGCTTTTGTTGAAAATTTTCGCGTTTGGATTTGATTTGATAAACAAAGAAGATATGATACTGCGTCTCAAATGCCTCAGATTTGAAAAATGGATTTTGAGATTATCTTGAAGAGCACAGTACTTGGCCCAAGTTTCGATGTTGTACATCGTTAAACTTGCACTCCTAATCGCTTGAACTGGAACCACAGTCTAAGCAGCGGTAAAGAAATACGGTCCATTTGGGCAAGAAATACCATACTCTTCGTGGTCCAAGCTTGAGCCACTTTCTGATCCATTGAACCGGAAAGTTGTCCATTGGACAAGAAAGTCAGTCCATTAGACCTGAATCGAAGATTTGATCACTGATTGGTCCAGAATGTCGGCCCAAGGGACTAGGTGTGTAAGAGATGATGTACCATAGACGTCTATTTGGATTCTAACTTTTTTATTTTAGGTCGAAATCCTACACAGCGTACATGAATATTAATGTTTAGAGACTATAAAAGCTGAAAAGTGACGCTCACGTTCCGTCTGCTAAATGAAAATAATTGAAATTTCATATGACTCTTAAATAATGTTTTTCATGTCGATTTCTTAACGCTACGAATGAAAAAATTTTCAAGAACAAAATGATTGAATTGAAGTAGAAAATTGATTGTGATAAATCTTCTGAAAAATTCGCCAAATATAACAGGGAAACATTTAATTTCCCCCAAAAAAGTATTCAAAAATCAAATTCAAGATATTAAAATATTGCAACTCGGTTGACCTGGATATTCATTGGTTTCTTTGATTCGTAGGAATATTTTGGCTCGTTTCCCCCCGTTAGACACGAAGGAATTTCTTTGGTTCTGATAAATGTATTTGGTTGGGAAGAAATATTTCTTAACTCAGATGATTTTCTATGGGAAACCTTCGGATGAAATAGTTTTTTCAAACAAAAAATTTTCAACTTCGTTATTTTCCCACTTACGAAGGATTTTCATGTTTTTATCAATTTCTTCACATATTGTCATAGCCCTGCGTCCGGAGGCTCAAACGGTTAGGATAAAGGAGATAATTCAATGAGAGGGGAAATAGACAGCTGGGAGGAAAAAGGGATGGAAGAATATGAAGAAAGAATGGAGAGCAAGAATGTAAAGAATTTCGAGGAGGAAATGATGTACACTGATCTAAAAGGAAAATTTTGAGATCAGTTGATAAGGTAAGGAAGGAGTGAGATGAGCGTAAAGTAAGGAGGGGAGCAGGAGTAGATGGTTGGACGATAATTGCAGAAAAAGTAGAGACAGAATGAGAAAGAATGAGAAAGAGTATCCAAAATAGAAGAAGAAATAATAATAGGGGATGAGAAACTGGACAATGAGGAATGAGATCGCAAATGTGTGTTGAGTGAAAGGGGACAGTGGGAGAATGAAAGGTGCATACAAGAAGTCGAGTAAGCAGTGCAGGAGTTGAGTATGTAGGAAGTGATGAACAGGGAAAGAAGAGATTACGGATGTAGGAATTTATGAAGAAGGAAAGAGGAGATGACGGATGTAGAAAGATATAAACAAGGAAAGAGGAGAAGTGTTAAACAGGAAAAGAAGAGATGACGGGAAAGCTTATTGTAGAGAAGATGTGAATGAGGCAATTGCAGAGCTGAATAGAAAAACGGCAACATGGAAAGATGGGGCGGGAAACAAGCAATGGAATATAGTGGGGTTTAATGGGGGAAGGAGTGGACACGCTGCTAAAAAAACTTCAGAGATTGATTAATAAGGTGAGGAGAGAATGAGACAAGAAGACAATAAAGAGGGGGACAGAAGAGATTGGAAGGACAGGGCTGGAATGAATATTAAAAAGAACAGCGAGAGAGGAGAGGCAAGGAAAGTTTATTTCAAACAAGAGGTGAATGAGGCAATCGCAAAGCTGAAGAGGAGCAACGCAAGATGTAAGGATGACGTGAAAATTAAAGCGATTTGCTATAAGGCATGAATAGGTCAAGAGTGTTCAGAAGAAGTAAAGACTTGGCTAGCAGTACCATTCATCGAGGAAGAATAAGAATGAGGGAAAGTATCCTACTCATGTCAAAAGGATAGAAGGTTTGCGCGAGAGTTTTGAGAAAGAGGCTTGGAAAACAAGTTCAGAAGGAGAGAGAAGTGATTAGAAAAACAGAAAAGGAATAGGGACCTGAGGCTGCATAAGGAAAACAAGTTTCACTGTTTGTGGATTTCGAAGCAGCATTCAACTTCGATATTGGTATCAGGAAAACTTCATTAACTTTTATACGTAGACGATTTAGTTCTAGAAGCGGATGATGGAGGAGGGATAAGTCTTGTAAGAGCCTTCAAAATGTATGTGAGAGAACAAGTTTTAACTGAAAATGTAAATAAGACTGAGATGATGTGCTCTGAGGAAAGAAAGCGAAGATATAAGTGTAACTGTAAGATTAGTGAAGAGAAGGTAAAGTTTTAAAGGAGTTTCGCTCCCTAGTTTTCCTATTTGGAGCAGAAGAAGGAACTGATCTGGAAGGGCAAATTGATTGTATTGCGCAAGTAGAAAGTGGGAGAAGTGCAGATTTTAGAGAGGAAAGGTATGAAGTAGACAGGGAAGTCTGCACGAGCGATTTTTGAGGATGATGAGGAGAAAGTATGCAAGAGGAAATAAAATCAATTTAGAAGAGAAAAGGTCAGCGTGAGGAATATATTAAGAGGCTAGAAGAGAGGAAAGAGATAAGTGGTTGAAAGGAATGAGGAAAAGCCTACATGACACCTAAAAAAGGAGAAAATCGAACTAGCGTTACGGAATTGAGCTGCAATCTTCAAAGTGATAGGATCACTAAAAAAATTGAAGTGGCATAATAGTCATCCAGAAAAAATAATCGCCGATCGCAAAAAATCACCCTTCTAGAGAGTAATACGGATTGCACGCGTCGAATCGCGGCGGAGCACGTCCCGTGATTCAATTAATAACATCCATTCGAATGCGTCCATCAATTTCTTTTTTACCCTCGGCAAGGAGGTAAAAAGGGTTTATAGTCGCGTTGGCAGCGGCAGTTGCCATGTCGTTTGAAGGAACGGTAGAATAGCGCAAGAGGGTGCAAATAAGTCGGGTGGGTCTTCAGACCTCGAGTATAAATAAAAAAAACGGAGGAACGAATAAATATCCCAACGAGGAGTGACGAGTCGAGTACTGACTCCTGAAGGGATAACGAGGGAAGAAAGAGAGGATTCCGCCGCAAAAGAGCATTTTAATTAATATTATTCACTTCCTAACTTAACGATCAAACGTTCGCCTTCCTTAAGTTGACCCAGAAGGGGCAAACAACATGGGCCAAACAAATTTAGCTATACATTTTTTATTCAGAGCACGTATTTTTTATTGAACAAAATTTTTTGCAGATGGATCTTAAGAACACAAATGAGTTCCTCTATTTCAAAGAACTTAGCGGACAACTGAAAGAACTAGACTCCCAAACAATATCCTATTTCAAATATAAAGATAATATCTTATTCTATCATTCCTGTAGATGAGATTTCTGAAACAGTAAAGAATTTGTAAAGAATATCGATTCTTACATCAATAGGGTATAATTTATTCAATAAATTGAAAACAATAACTCGTCACCTTCCATGTATTAAAAGTAGCGTTTGATCAATTTTTGAGATTGTTTCATGAAAGATACTCTTGAAAAGAAGAACAGTGGGATCTTCACTGGCTGAATCTACGTACTAAGATTGTTCTGCAATCCGTACGCTCAATTTCTCATAAAAATTTCTAACAGAGTTGAGGTCCAAGCAAAACTCTTCATTGTTCTTTTACCTTCCTCTTATACAAACAGAACTCTCTCACGTTGAATGACTTCTAATATAAAACTATTACTTGCTGAAAACTGAATGTAACTGTTCCAATGCTGATGGATTTATTCATAATTTTTTCCGTGAGAAGCCTCATGTAATCTAATCTGGATAGATTCCTGAGCGCCAAACAATTTCAATGTGCTCCTATCTTGAAAAATGGGAAGTAGCAGCGAAAGGAACGGATGATCAGAGAAGACATGCGAGACAGGAAATCGTAAAGGGGCTTGTTGTAATGTGTAAACGGTATCGCAAAGCGGCGCTCGACATGTGACGTTACCATGCATCATCCGTCGCTTCCCATCAGAAAGATCACCAATATTCGCCGAGAATTCAAGTAGAGCGGCTGCCAGTGGATGTGGCATGAATGTATTCAAAACGCGCGACGGCGCCTACCCGCGGTATATTGGGGCTGAAGAAAAGAGAAAAAGCCTCCGTGCGAAATGTGGATTTCTTCCGAGGGAATTCGATCGTTTATCAAATAGACACCATCTTGTGTAAATTGCTCCGAGTCTCGCGTCTTCGGTTTCGACTGGAGCGAATTTCAACCACTCTCGAAATTGCTTACGTTCCTAACATACAGACATATTTCAGAAATATCACCACTACTCTCATTTCTTATTTATTATTGAAATGAATTTTCATCCTATCTAATATTGAAAAAAGAATCTGAGATTTTTATCTCCACACATCATACGGGTCGATCTTGTTCTCGGATTGATCTTTTGATAATAGATGATTCTGCCAAGGTTACTTCTTACTCGCAGCATCTAATACTTTGCAATCTCACTACGCACAGTGGTCCGGCGGCTTGATTTCCTGGCCAAAACCCCCAAATCAAAAGCTACCGTATGGGGTACAGCTTTATATATTTGTCAATAGATCGCATTGGAGGTTTGAAATCCAAAAGAGCAGGTGTTTGCATTGAACACTTGGCCCATTGTGAACGCTCAAAAGTGCAATTTGTCGAAACCGGCGCGAGACTATACACGTGCACGCTTTCAAGCGCCGAACAAAAAGTGGTGTAGTTTTCATCATTTTCAATAAAAAAGGGCAAACCAAAATAGATGTTGTTCCGAAAAGTATGTACATTACGAAACTACTTTTTGACAACCATTGTTTTATATTTTCAGCCACAATATTAATGTCGGCATACGAGTGCTTTATTTAGCTTTGCTTTTCCAATTGTATTTCTTCTCATAGAGAATTATTTCTTATCCTATGAGATCCTGCGCAGATTTTAACGTTTCCTTGTGTATAAACCTACACAGATTGTGAAACCGGCGGCATCACCCACCCGCCTTTATCCCTTCCGTCGAAAATACGCATACTGTGAAGCCGGTCGCTGCTAACCATATAGCACGTGTTGGTGAATCAGCGCAGTTTTTTTCGCTGATATTGTAACGAATCTGCACATTTATTTGTTTAAATTATATCCGTGGTAGAGTATGTCAACAAATGTGCACGAAGTACTGTTGCATGGCTCGCGAGTTGCTGAGCTGGCTATTTTGCCGTAAGAACAGCTTTCTCTCTTTGACTGCGGAAATTCTGACGCAGACAACGTTCTTAGAGACAACGGCGAGGATGAGATATGGAATGTATTACAAGGAAGAATGTTTTTTTTCTTGTAAATTTTGCGTTAATTGGAAGATAAATTTATGATACGTCATTTTTGGCTAAAAAATAATATTTTTACGGAACACTTTTTCCCTTCCAGTCTGTTATACTTATTTTGAAAATTATACGTTTATAATCGAAATCAGTGACCTAAAGAACCTTAGTTAGATGGATTTCAGCAAAATCGGAAAATTTTTCGCCAAAAATGTACGCTATTTCGGGTCCGGAAATTTGAATAATTGCAAATCTGATTTCCTTTTCGGAATCAGCGACCAAAAGAGCCTCGATTATATGAATTCTAGCCAAATCGTTACACTTTTTACGAAAAATGTACGCCATTTCGAATTTCGTAATTCTCATTTCATTTTCAGAATCAGCGACCCGAAAAACCAAAGCGGTATAAATTTGATAAAAATCGTACTATTTTTGTTTGAGTTCTTGAGTTTTGACCAGAAAATCGGGTCACCGGACCATCGTGCTACGATCTTATCAATATTGATTCCAAATTTAGGTATAAATTTATACTTCTAGCACCTTCCAGACCTCTACTGGCAACTTTACAAGTATTGACGAAACTGACTATATTGAGTATCTTAGAGTATATGGATGAGTACATATCAATTTATTTTGAAGAGAAAATCAATACTAAAACAAATTAGCTTATCCTAACCTGGCATACATCTCTTGCTTCTTTTACATTCATGCAGCTTCTCATACAAGCTCTTGTGTTCCTACTGCACTTTATATTCCTCGTCCTGGGGGTCTTATTCACACATTCTATCCATTCCTCCTTTGGCCTGCCTCTGGGTACGCTACCATTCACCCTACCTAGATACACTTGCTTTGTTGATCTTTCTTCATTCATTCCCTGAATGTTACCAAACCATCTCAGAAAACTTCTTCACTCTTGTCAAACAGTGTTCCTTCTACACAACATTCTTTGAGAACCTACTAATTACCCACATTGGCCATTAGCGTTTTAACGCACATCTTACGAAGAAATTGCATGCCGATCGCGTTGAGTTCACTCTCGTCCTTTTCTTGAGACGTCCAGGTCTCGCTTCCGTTCATCACACTTGGTACAAAAACAAAATTATATATCGCAATTTTAGCTTTATTTGTTACATTTCAAATCTTAGTAATACCCCGTACATTGCCGATAAGCTTTCTACCCTCAATTATACATCCTACTGTCAGAAGTGAATAAACTTTCAAGGTACACGAAATAATCAACTTGTTCTATCCTCTCTCCATTTGGGTGATATTGTAATTTTGTTTTCACATCCTTACTTTCAAACACCATAAATTTTTTTGATTCATGGTAATCTTTAGACCCATGCGTTTCATGCTAGAATCCAGTCTGCTCAGCATCCTCTTCAAATCCTCGGCTAATTCTGCAGGAACGATCTTGTCATCTGCAAACGAAAGGCCACGAACTCGCAATGTCCCAAGATCAACACCTTCGCCGTCAAAGAAAGCCATTCTCAGACATTTGTCCATGTATATACTAAACATCCAAGGGGACATAAAGCATCCTAGTCTAACGCCCTGCTAATATCCAACCAATCGCTCAGTTGTCCAATAACTAGAGTGGTCAGTTGGTCGTGGTGGCTGAGGCATGAGCTTTGGACCCACGTTACTGTCTGATTGTGGGTTCGATTCCCGCCTCGCACTCTGGAAGAGCTTCGGCGGGCCACGGAGAGTCGTGAGCTCGGTACCTCGAGAGTTTTTTAGGTTCTCCAAGCATAAAGTAGCTGTTGCTCTTGGTGGTTCGAAACCTACCGTAAACTGTAGGTCCCCCTCAGCCCTGAGTTAGTGGTGAGGTGTGCAAAGGAATAGAAAGACGGTTATGCCCAGACTCTCAAACCCGTAACAGGGAGAGGGTATAAACAAATATTCCAGTTGTCCAATAACTCTCATACTTGCTTCGCTAACATTATATATTGCTTGTATTGCTTTCAGAAGCCACCCAGTCACTCCATATTCTTTCAGAATCACCCAAAGCTTAGCTCTCTTTACCTTGTCAGAAGGTTTTCCCAGATCTACAAAAGCAAAGAAAACTTTTTTGTTTACTCTGAGGCTTTTTTCTGTGATCTGTTTCAGGGTAAATATCTGATCCGCACATGATCTCTCTGGTACAAATCTATAATAAATTTCCCAGATCCTTTCCTTTGGAACTCCAATGACATTACCCATGAGTCTTTTGGTTAATATTTTTCCTACAGTACACAGAAGGCTAATCACTCTATAAGTATTAAAGTCGCCTGGACTAACCTCTCCCTTGTAGATTGGGACAATAATCGCCTTTTTCCATTCATTCGGAACTTCGCTATTTACAGCACACATATTATTAAATTCGCACGGCCATACAAACAAGTTTCCGCCACCGAACTAAAGCAGTTCAGAGAAAATACTATGACTAATCGGACGTTTTCCAGGACAGTATCTCGTACCTCGGAGAAAAAATATGGCTGTGGAGTGTGCGAAGACACAACTGATGATCTTCATTTAGAATTCGAGCGCTCCTCAATGTATGCATCAGGTTCATCTACAGTATTCCTGAAGATGGGCAAATAGCGCAATACAAAGAAAGGGCTGGACTGCTGAATCTAGCTAAAAGAAGAAAATTTTTTATGGGTAACATAATGTATTAAGTATCGTTATAACTTTTTCCCATTTTGCAGGCGAGGAAATTCCTTTCTAGTTCAAGCTTTGTGATAGTAAGATGATACTCAAAATTCCTCCTCATTGAACATGTAAACTCCAACGTTCATGCATAGTGGAAGGTGCTCGTTTCTGAAACAAATTGCCGACTAGCTCAAGAGATGTTCGTTCTCGATGTCACTTCCTGATCATTAACTTTTTAAACACTTGAGTCGGAATCGATAATCCGATTTTGGAAAAACTCCATGGTAACATATAATTGAATCAAAATTAATAATGACATTATGCAGAATTTAAATTACCATGCTTTTTTCCTACAAATTATGTGTTTATAATACAATGATCATGTTACCTTGGTAAATCCTCTCTTCCTGATATATACTTATTTATAATTACATATTTTTTTAAAAACATATTTTCGTTTATTAACTTTTTTTGTGCTCCGTGTTGTATTTTCTTACTTTCTCAATATAATTACAACGTTTGGAACAAAAACTACGCTTTCTATTGAAGAATTATTGAAAGAAAATTTCCTGCTCAATATTGGACAGAAAACTTTCGTTTACTTAGTTGTTTTTCAGTAATAAAGAAAGAACAACCTATCATATAACTTATATCTGATAACAAACAGAGAAATATCCGCACACATATTGTTTATGAGACTTTTTGTTCATTACCCTTTTATCAGCTTGATTTATTTATCCAACAAATAAAATTCTCATTTTTAAAGTTGTTTCCTCATAAATCAAACATCGAATGTGCGTCCTAATAAAAGACATGTAAGAAGAGAATTCGTGGGTCTTTTTGGAGTGAACAATTTTGGATTTATTATCTCTTTGGGTACCTTTCACGATTTGGCGGGAAAAAAGAATTCTCTATGGGACACTCTTTTTTGTGCTTAAAAATTAAAATAATGCTAAACTTGGCTTGAACTTTCCCTTGTGTTTCTGTATATTCGAAACGCTATTTCTCTGACAGTTTTTCTCCTATCAGGAAAGGTCATGAAAATACATTGTTTGACTCATAGAGTACCATAAATCACCGTGCATCAAAATTTCGAATATTAAGAAGGAATGTTATTGAAATTGGAAAAATGGTCTGGCTTTTTATTTCACATCCAAAATAGCTGGTTCACAAACATAATTTCCAGTTTGTAATAATAAAAATGTGTACTAGAGGCAAATTTAATAAAATAATTTTTTTGAAAGGACTTGTACCCACAGGCATACATACCTTTCTCC
>WSXT02000006.1:2545642-2561359 GCA_011762715.2 Neuroterus valhalla
AATATGCAGCATAGTTACACCTTCTGAAGAGTGTAGGGACGCTTAGAAAACAGAATTGACGCAGTTTTATTACAAATGAAAAATTATGCGGTTATAAAAACGCATAATGTGCACATCCCTAACGAAGGACCTATCTCAAAGAACAAAACAAAGAAGCTCACGCCAGAGATTTTTTCATGGCTCTATGCCGTCAGTCTAACTGAATGAAAGAAAGAAATTTAAAGAAGAAACAAATTTTCTAATAATTGAAACCCTGCCCGTTTATCTGAAACAGCTATTGCGTTCGTATAAGAACATGAGTAAATGTTTAAGTTTATTCCTTCGCTTGAAAACTCCAAATTCCGGAGAGTTGAGACAAAGTTGCAAAGAATTAGTTGAAATCTGTTATGGAGACATTAAAGAGCAAGAGTTGGGAATGGAGTGTATGCATTTGAAAGAATACTTGAAAATTGTTCATAGTAAAAGTGATGGAACTAATATTATGTTTATGGGGAATATATCATCTTCTGAAAGAAAACAAAATTGAAGACACATTTACAAATGTAGAAATCACATTGAGAATCTTTTCAAGCATGATGGTAACTAACAGCAGTGGAGAATGCTCCTTCTCCAAATTGAAAAGAATAAAAAATGAATTAGAAATAATGTTCAATCAACATGGATTTTTAAGCACTTACCTGTAAATGCTATAAGAGTTTCTTTTGTGGATTATATTATATTATCTACCCATTTATGTAATTGAAAAAAAATGAAAATAGATTTAGAATCTTGTTTATCGACTTTCCTTGTATATTCCAACAAAAATAATGACCTGTCAAAGCCATAGGGGCCCCATCATCCTAATGAGCCCAGGATCTCCAATAGGTTAAAGACAGCCCTGAGTCGGAGCAGACAAAATAGTCATCATAGAAAAGATTTGAAGGCAGAATCAGACAGAAGCAATGTAGAGTGTACATGTTTAACACAGATAATACAGAAGAAACTGAAAATTAATCTCCTTACTAGCAGCTTCGTATTTTTGCCTAATTGTATAGACTAAACAAAACTTTAACCAAAGATAGGGAGCTTCACTTTAATTACATGAAAGCCTGAGGAGGAAGAAGGGGGGTCGGAAGATTATGTTTTAATAAAAAGGACTAGGGTTGAAGGAGTTTTCAATTCTTGCACACAATTTCCGGAAATTCGGCATAACTTCGAGAATATGAACTTCCCACGTGGAAAGCTTCGAAAGCATTTATCATCTTGCACTGAGAATATTGACTGCTCTCAAGTCTCATGCATTAATATTTTTTACGTTTGAGCACCTTATTATGGAGTTTATTGCATATCCAAATCCAAGCTAGAACGTAGAGTATGTACAATAGGTTAGGGTCGGGAGGGGATTATTAGAATGTATTGTTACTTTGATTGCTGCAGTAGACTTATTCTAGTGTACATACGAATTCGAAGAGTGTAACGTCATTAGGACGGTTGTGCTGGATTGTGAGAGCTGTCAAAAATTTGTTTCACGCTTGGTCAAAGAGAAGAATACCAAGGTGTCAGGGTAATGATGAGCAACATGAGTTTGTATGTATTGCAGGAAATACTTGTGCAACTGCATTTCCAAGATTGCCTGTAAAGTGTCTGACACTGCGGCTATAGGTAAAATGACAAGAGATGCTTCGTGAATGATAAAATACGCGTGACCCTTAATGGAAAAAAGCAAGCGTACTCCAAAGAGCTTCATATCAGAGGTTCTAAGAATGAGGGAAAGGCTGTACAAAAAGATAATCATCGACATGAAAACAGAAACGCGAAAATACTAGTCTGAGAAGGTAAGAAAAAATCAGAGCGGAAGACAATATAAGACTGCATAATGATTTCGAAGACAATTTGTAAGTGTTCTGTGAAAATACGTTGAGAAGATTGGAAAAGAGTACTTTAAGTGCATTAGGGTAAAATCAAGAATACTGATGATGAAATGATATAAGACCTATAGAGTATAGCAACTGTGATACAGCAGTTGATACGTTAGATTATTCTGTCTTATTGTTAGGTTGTAGATGGCATCACTACTGCAATGCTAAGGAGCAGAAGATACCATTTTCTACGATTTGCTCACTTTCACTTGTGCATGACATTTTTTGCAATATAACTGATGCTGCTCTAGTCATTACCTTCCTCTCCTTCGTAAATTTGATGAACAATCATTTGAAACTGATACCTATCCATTTCGAGTTAAAAAAACTCAATTCCACGTCCTCTGCAAGATTCAAGGATCATGATTTCCGAAAGTGATATATCAGAATCTTCTATTTCAGAACGATTGCAACAATGGACCAATGACAGAGATTTACCTTACCATTTTGATTCGATTGTTACGTTCATTTTATTATAAATTCGATTACTGAATTCAAGTTTGTCGTGACGTATCGAGTCCCGACTTTCATTCGCCATCCACAGGAAAATCCTTTATCTTCAAATCGCCGCGGATAATTTGGTCGTGTAGACATGGCAAATATCTGTACAAGAGATCGGAATAAGGGTTGGAAGCCAGGTTTGGCTGGTGTAAAGACTCTGCAGGTTATAGGGTGGCGGTGCGGCGGAATCACTAATACAGGAGATGTTTGTGAACCTGTTAATAATGCCGCGTTTGCTCGCCGGGTTATTAGTGATGGCAAACACTTTAAATTGTTCTGCTCGCAGATTAGTAATGAGTGCAAGTGGCCTTTCAATTTTTCGCATCACATCCTTTCCCCAAAGGTTGGATCTACAATTAGAAGCTTGAATCGAAACTAGGAATCATCGTAGGGGGATCCATTGGTTTTACTTTTGATCTTGAAGTTAGATGGAAGTGATTTGCAGCAGACTGCAATTTATGTGTCGATGTTCTGGAGGATGTTGAGCAGTATGCCTTTATTGCAAGAAATTGAAGAAATTTGTCGATTTTCCGGTTTTTTGAAGATGGCTACTTCGTTGAGCTATTCCTCTCGCTGGTTCTGAGTTAAGCCTCATTGGTAACATAAAAAATTGAACTTTTTGTATAGAAATGGATATCAAGGATATCACATTCTCCTCCAAACCAATTATTTTTGAGGAATATCGAGGTTCACGAGGTTATGTGAAAAGATATGTGAAATCGAATGACAAGAAACATATTATGAGAAGGTAAAAATATTGAGAAAATTGAGTGCGATAATATATATGAAGTGGCAGGGAAATTCAAATATTAAATAAACATTAAAATTAAGGTTTAGTATCAAAATACTGACCGACGAGTAAGCTTCGATACTTGACACAAATTTTCCTGCTGAAAGAAATTCATGATTTATTGTATTATAAATTTTCTTATCTTTTTCAAAAATTTTGACCTGAAACGCTCTATATACCTGAAATTTGAAACATAAGTATTGCATATTTGACAAAATAGATTACTTCCTACTGAAAAAGATTGATTTTGAACCGAAAATATCAATATTCAACTGAGAAGATTGATTGTCAACCGACAAAGACGTTTTTTTTAACAAAATACATGAATTTAAAAAAAAATTGTCGCATGCTTGGAAATTAGGATTTATTCTCAACGAATTCACTGCATTTTCAAATAATAATATGGAATTTCCACTATCATAGATCATTTTCAAAATCAATCGACGAACTTTTAACGAGAAGTTGAATTTTCAACAAAGGAAGGTTTCTAGTCAACAAAGTAGATGTCATACCAAGCATTGAATTATTCAAGAAGAAAAAAACGAATAATCAATCGAATACCTACATTTTCAACGATATAGTCAAATTTTCAAATTACATTATGAATGTGTAACGGAAAAATTCAGTTCGAAGAAAGGAGTTTCACTCTCGGCCAAACAGAGATAACTATTTACCAAGATAAATTAATTGATGAATAAACACATGTCAAACCAAATGATTGAATTCTGAGCCGTGAAAGATAAATTTTGTATAAAATGCATAGATTTTGAACTGAATAGTTTAATAATAAATTAAAAATGAAATATTTTCTACACAGAACGAAGCGAATATCAGCAAGTGGTTGAATTTCAACTCAAAAAATGAATCCTCTACTAGGAGGACTTGATTGTCAAAAATATAGGTATATTAACCCCAAAAACACGAGCTCTTTACAACATAGTTGCGTTGCGAGAAATAAAATTTAGTTTCCGTAGGAACCGTTGCTTTTCTAAACAAAAAATATGGAATTTTTTTCAAGATGGATGAATTTCAAAACAAAACAGAAAAAGTGCCATAAGGAAGTATAGTTTTCTACTAAGAAAGTTTTTTGGCCAATAAAGAAGAAAATGTCATCTAGCATATCGAATTTTTTGAGGAAAAAATAATGAATCATCAACAGACTGATAATTTTTCGTTTTCGTTTCCGCACCCCTACTTTCAAACACAATCATTTTTCTTTAATTCACGTTGATCTTAAGACCCATGCTCTTCATGCTCGAAAACAGTCTGCTCAACATCCTCTGCAAATCCTCGGCTGATTCTGGCGTAACGATCTTGTCCTCTGCAATTCAATATTCAAAATGACAAAAAAAAATTCTTTACAACAACAACAAAAAGGGAAGTTTCAACAAGTAGTAACATTTTTAACCAAAGAAATAAATCTTCTATCAAAAGAACCGAATTTCCGAAAATGTGGTTATAGTTTCAGTTATAATGTTGCATTCTCAAACCACGAGAGAGATATGTCAAAAAAATCTAACCGCTTCGTAGGCACATTCTCATAGTGCGGTTCGCTTCGCTCAGAATTTTGAGCGCGCTAAGGCGCGCGTCTGTCGGATCTCCCACTTTGCGCTCGATAATACTCACCTCACGCTGCGCGCTCGGGTATGAATTTACCTCGCGCTACGCGCTCGGTCTTTGTTCTTTCCTACATTTATGTATACAGAGCTTTTGAAACTCGATAGCAAAATGGCGCCTACTTTAATTTGATGATTGTGAATTCTCTTTCGTAAAGCCTCCGCCAGGTTCAACGAATACATTATCATTTCTTGTCTCGTGCTGCGCCTTCGTTTAGAATTTGTCCAAAACGGTAGAGAAGTTTTGTTGCCGAATTTTTCCCATATATTGTGTACTTTCTCTAGAAATCGAACTGTTAAATGCTTCATTTTATTTCTTACGATTGAAACAAAAACTACGCGTCCAATAGGAAAAATTATAACAAATTTATCAATATTTTTCGGGTGCACAACTTTTCTCTATCCATCTCGAGTCTTAGGCTTCGTCATTTTTCCAAAAACTTGTTTTTATCATTTTTTCAGTAATTTTTCCTGATTGAAAAGAAAACTGAATAACCTGTTCAAAAAAGTGATGACAGATTCAAAGATATTTTCCAGGTGAAGAACTAATGCCCAATTGTTCTTCCTAAGCTTGTGTCAATCGTCCAAAAGTTGATTTTTTCCATTTTTTGTATGATTCTTCATACATAAAGCAAAAACTATGTGTCCTATCGAAAAGTTATTTCTACCAAATTTAGAGATGTTCTTATGGCGCACTTTTTGTTCATTTATATTCTCCCGTACATTGCATAGTTTGTCCAAAAAATTAATTTCTCTATTTTTGAAATTTTTGGTGTGACCATAATTTGAATTTTCAATTTTTGGATTTTGAAAATGCCACAACCCCGATGATTTGGTTTTCATAAAAAAAAATCATGAGGATAAATTGTTTCACTCCCCAGTGGGCACGAAATTTAAAGACGTTTCTAGAACGTCCTAAAAAGGTTTTCAGGATGTAAAGTTTAGAACACATACATACATACATACAGAGGGGGTGAAATTTTACACAAATCTGATACCTTTTCTGACAAAGATGTAGAAATGTAATTGCTACTATAACCGAGAAATTTTTCAAATTGCAGATTATAAAAAGTGGAATCTAACAATTTTTGACGATGGAGCTAAATTCTATAGTAGAAAAAAAAACTAATGTATGAACCAACAGTTGCATTTTTATAACAGAGAATCTTTTTTATTCAAGAAAAATAGGAATTTTCAACAACACATATTATATTTCAACCGAATTCCTGTATCTTCCAATAATTTTAACGGAACAGACCAATGTTCATTAGAACATTTGAGTCCCCAACAACAATCGTACAGTTTCCGAACTAGCTTTTGCATTTCTAACCACAATAATCAATATTGTAGAGAGAAGACCAATTTCCATTGGAATGTATGAATTTTCAATCTTATCATAGGAATAAATTTTCGACTAAGCAGTAGAATTCTCAACCAAAGAAAAGGAGTGGTAATGAAGAATGTACTAGTCGATTCGATAATAAACACACTCACTCGAAAAAAAAAAAAATACATTTTCAACTTGAAAACGTAGTATAGATTTCGTGAAATGTTAAAAAATAAAGGGTTGCAAAATCTATTTTTTTTTTAATTTGACTCATTTCTCGAAAATCTCCAATTCCGTAAGAACTTTATTTGTTTTGTTTAAGGGAACCTCTCTCGATTTGTCACTCTAGGTGAACTCCTTCTTTCATGATACCTCAATCGGGAATTCGAATTCTGATGTCTGTTTTGCGGGTCCAAAATTGAGTTTTATACCCTAGGGAAGAAAGTGACAGATCAATCAAAGTGGCGAAGTTCTGTCTACATTTATCTGTCACCTTCTTCCCTCGGGTAGAAAACTCGATTCTCGACCCGCACTACAGGCATTAGAAGTTGAATTCCCGATTGAGGTATAATGAAAAATTGTATGCACGACATGGGTCGAGGCAATGATTTCATTCTTTTTCTTCCGGGTGGAAATGATGTATCTAACTAAAATTTGGAAGAAAAATTGTATTTTGGTCGAAAAGTGATCCTTCTCAGCTGATTTGAATGTTTAAGAAGAACTCATATTCATTCTGGAAAAGTCAATTACCTTAGTAGTAGCCTAGGCCCTTCAGGAAATTTGTTTTCCTGATTTGAAAATTTTATAATTTTTATATAATGTCGCCTTTTCGTTTGCAAATGCATTGTTTTCCGTTGGAATTTTATTCTTATTAGTTAAAATGCAAATATTTAGTTGAAAATTTTTTTCACCACGAGAAACCTATGATCTTGGTAAGAAAGTCAAATTTTTTGGTTGAAAATTCAATTGTTTGGAGTTAAACTGGAATATTTCGTACAAATTAATCCTTTATAATTGGATTATAATCTGTTGTACTCGAACATTAGATTATTTCATTCAAAAATCGTATTTTTCGGATTGAATTTAATTGTTTGAAATCAGAATCTGCTTGGGTAGAAATATCATTTTTCACATCGAAATTCATTCATATTTCCAGGTTAGAACTACATAACTACGCTCATAGCAAATTCGTCTTCCAGGCTTGAAAACTCTATAATCTTGATAAAATACGGAATTTTCGTTTGCAGATTTATCTTTTTCCAGAAAAATTCAATCTTTTTCTGTAGGGAATGTCACTCTCCAGTTGAAAATTAATGTTCATGGACAAAAAAAAATATGGCGCGCGCGAAGCACGTGCTTCCAATGACCCAGTGAAGTTCAATTGAGATAATGTGAACGGGTCCAGATGATTTCAAACGGGCTAAGAGGATCTACTCTTATGGCTCAAATTAGAAGTTTCAGCCAAAGCATAGCCTAAACAGCGTTACAGAACAAGGTCGTCCCTCTTCGTTTTTCTCGAACATCAAATGATTAAAAGTAGGGGAAATTATACAAAGCCCTGCCGAATTCTAACCTCAATTTCTACAAATAGTCGGATTAGAGATCGAAGCTTCTGATATAAGCTTTTCTTCGGAATGGCTTCGTGGAGGGAGCTTTCCTCGCAATTCTTCGAATCTCGATATTCAGTTGCAGGAGTGTTTGCCAAGAGACCGCAGAAGATAAGATCTGAGAGCATCCGTGCGAAACTCGAAGTGTGCTCTCCTTCGAGAGTCGGTTGCAGCCCTTTTCCATAGTTCGCCCGTAACCCTCAGCCCTTTCTTAGATCCCTCAGGAACCTCCGTGAACACACCGAGCGAAAACTAAACTGGTTTAGCTTTAAGCACGTTAAAACCCCTTTAATAGCTTATAGGTAAACAAAATTAACATATCTTAACAGCGTTAGGAATTTCCGCGTCCTTGCTGCCAGCCGCTGCCAACGTTGGCAGGAGTAAGTTAGTTAAGTCGCGAAGAGCGAAAACCTCCATGAGCCATTCACGATACGCGATACCATAGTGGGCCGTAAGTTACTTCTCCGCCTTCAGAGCCTCGTCTCTTTCTTATGGAAATATTATCTAATGAGTAATCACATCTTTTGTCAATAAAGCTTAAGGTAGTTATTGTGTTGAGAGGGAGGTTTCTGGAAAAAATAGTTTTTATATGATTTTGAGGATCATGATAATATAACTTGTGACATGATTTCGTATGGAAAACGTTACTCACGTAATAGAAAAAGTATTAGGGCGTATTACATTAAATTCTGGCTATCCTAGCTAAGAAGTATTGTTTGATTTGTGTTCCCAAATAGTTATCTGCATTGTACAGTATTTCTCGGAAGGCAAATATAGGTAAGGTACATGATAAATTTTACTGTGCGAACTAGAATTATTTTGCTAAATTAGGATAGGTAGCACAAGAACCAAATTTGACAAGACATGTTAAGTGGAGAATATAGCTAAACTTGACGCCTTCCTTGCTCTGGTTTATGGCGAGACTGCTTATATACTCCTAACGCACCAGTGTTCTTCAAGCTATTAGGATGAAAACATACAGGAACCACATCTGCAAATATGTTTGTGAATGAAAATTTATTTATTGATATGAACTCATTTATCTCAGAAATGGTCTCTTGTTATGAATCAATTATTAAACAATAAGGCTCAACTATCCTCGATGGCAAAAATTTTCATTTCTGTAGCTTGCTCAGCAACATAAACTTAAGCAGCGTTATCATCCCAATACCTGAAAATCTGTGATCTAGATTAAGGATACAAAAATCAGTTCTAATCTGAACAACGGAAAATTCAGAACGTATTCGTTTTGAGTGAGGCTGAATTGAATATTCAGAAGCTGAGTGTGCTGGAGAATGCGAGGTACTGCAATAATCAAAGCTGATGTACAACAAAAAATTTATTAATATGAAAAGTAATGATCAGTATAAATGATCTGTGATCCGAAGCCTTGCTTGCTTGCAACTGAACAATGTGCAGCGCATCCTCGTGCGCAGATGTAATACACTGATGTATCAAAATAAAGGGGGTTATTTGGTATCAAAATATCGAACACAGAGTATCTTTGATTGAGAGTATACTCACTAGAGTTGAACCTAATCTCTGTTTTAGGGAATTTTCGATTTGTCTGATGCTTCTTGGCGGTATTACCTCCAGAGCCTACTTCTACCACCAAATGGCAAAAATGTCTGTATATTCAATTTTCGAAGAAGTGCCTGATAGAGAGGTTCATTCGTGTACAAAAGACATTAACCCAATCGTTCGATTAAGAAATCGATTAGCGAAGAACATTCACTAACAATTGGTCAACTACGGTGCGTTTTCGATTATGGATTCAAGAAAGAGAATGCCTCGCTTTTTTGATATTGATTATTTAGACACAATAGGTTTAATACAGAACGAAGATAATGCAAACTTTCTACAAGATAAGCGGTCGGAAAGGGCGAACAAATTACATGATTTGGAAACAACCTTGCACGAAAAAGAGAATACGCGATGACTTAGAGAAGAATAATTTTTGAAGAAATCTGGAAGACGTAAACGATATTGAATTTTTACCTTTTGCTCACGGTTTTAAACTTGGAACATACACAGATTTAACGAATGGAAATGAATGAATATTTTCAATATTACCCAATGATTCAATGATTCCATTAGTATACGGATGACAAACAAAACATCGTATATGAGTACTCAAGTACTGGGAATTATTTCTTAACCTAACAGTTTTATCTCTGGTACACTCACCTGAATAGCGAGTCAATGAAATTTCATCAATTATTTTGCAAAATTAATTTTTAGAACATTTTACCCTGTTTATTATTACTATGAGATCTAGTTCAACATGTTCAAATAGTGAAATAGTTTCAAGTATGGACTATAAAAAAAAAAACATCTCATACTTGAAAAAATAATTTCGAATTCTTCAAATATAGTTCCTACATCTAATAAATTGTTTCTATTTTAAATACAATGCAAATTAATTCGTATAAAAGTATACACAATGAAGAAAAAACTTGTGTTCGAATTTATTCATTTTACGTTAACTTAAATTGAAGTTCTAATATTCGTAACTTATAATTTTTACCACCTTAAAAATAACAAATATTCACAGGTACAATATGATTTTGAAGAAATGCCTGTCTTATATAGAAGAAAAAGTATGATAAAAAAAGTATTCTTCGCTGTGCGCCTATTGAACGGTAATTCAAAGTCCACGAGACTTAGATTTTTCATCCCCGGAATGTAGGAAAATATTGTTGCACTATACTTTTTATGAAACATGCATTATTTCGAGCCTTTTCGACGCCTACGAAGCAGGGCCGAAGCTTTACTTTCCACTCTCTAGGGAGTAAAAAGTACTTTTTACTCCCAAGGGAGTGAAAAGTGACGTCAAAGATAAATAATGAGAATTATACATCTATAAGCTTCTATTTCATTTATGGAAATATGTCATACATAACTTATAAAATAACCGTAAATAAGCGTGAATTTACAGAAATGTATGAAAATTCTTAAATTGAATCCTTGGTTACTCATCTTAGGTCACTATATTTTCCTGTGGAAGTACCATGAATTTCAGAAAATTTTTCATAAATTTATGGAAACTGTTTTTATTGAATTTTGAGGGATTCATGGTAAGGCACTATATTTTCTGTAAAATTCTCATAAATGACCGGAAATTTCCATAGATTTCCGGAAGTGTATAGAAATTTTTAAATCGAGTTTGGAACTTCTGAACTTCTTTGCGATCATGCAACCTTTTTTTGAACTCCAACATTAGCTGAATTCATGACTGTATTGCAGAGAGTGTCTGAAATCATCCATTTATTATAAGAAATATCGAATGGGCCGAGTGGGAGAGGTATGGTTTTTTCGACTTGCGCACGTTTTTAGTAAAAGTAGGCGAGCACTACGCGCTGGCCTACGACTTGTACTGAAAACATATACTCGTCGGAAAGGTCCCTCTTCTCCTCCTAGGGTATTATATACTGTTTTCGTATGTATATGCCCAATACAATGGTTGTGACTACGAATATCTTTCTTCCAAAAAAATCCCCACAAGAATTGTTCGAAAAAAAAAATGAAAATAATTTTGTATACGAAATTCTCTTCAAGTATTTTTTACCAAGAATGAAACTCAGACGCAAAATCACTTACAGTATTTTTAAATAGATACAAAATTTTTACATTATACCTTTGCAGTTTTTTAAATTATAAAAACATAACCTCGAGCATATCAAATTTTTCCATGCATCTAGAAACCATGTTATCAATCTCTTATATTCGTTTTATAATCGACTTTCTATTTCCTTTAGTTTGAGAAAGATGAAATGGAAGCCAAAAAAGCATTTTGAACGTTGAAAGCTAGATAAAATTTTTATAGACATTGATTCCTCGACTAATTATGATTCGCTTGTAAAGAAATAAAAGATTTTACCATTATTGAAATTTGTTATAAAAGGCGCATTCCGTCAAGAAAAAGGTAGGTTTAATAACATACAAATACAAATTTTCAATACAATAAACAAAAAGATTGAATATAAATCTTGAAATGTCGAGTACGGAAAAATAAATATTTACACTCGCCATGTGAGTAACAGCTGATCAGATTGGGCCTGTCTATGTCGTACTGCGCAAGCGCGTGTCTACTCTTTTTGGTACGGCCCTCACGAGCAACGTCGTAGCTTCACTGAATACGTCTGAATTCAATTGAATTCATGCTGAACTTTTGCAGGTTTATGCAATGATATAGTCAGCAGTTTTATGAATTCGAGCGTTGTTCTCAAACTCTTTACATCTCTAAAGAACTCTCTCTTCCAGTGAACTCTTCCACTAAACGATTTCGGTGGATTTGGTCCGTAGTTCATCCTGATTTTAAGCGTTTTTGACCTTGAATTTTCGAGTGAAACGCCCCTCGAATGTCAATCAGTAGGGACAGTTATCAAAGAAGTTTTGTCACCAACTATCGGAAGGGTAAAAAGAAAATACCGTTTCGAGACTGCCAAAATTTTGGTGATCCAAACTGAAATGCATCTAGTATCAATATTGATAAGAAGCTCCAGTAAAAATCAAAGCTTCTTCTTCTGATCAACGTATGACTATCTTGGAGTGGAAGATTGAAAAACAGGCAGTTGGAATCTGCTGTGATACAATTTTTCTTCAATTATCTGTTCAGCCTTACAGAAGTTAACTGAATTTTATCTCAGTCTGAGTAGCAAATTTTTAATAGTATTTATAATATAGTATAATGTATAATATTATATAGTATAATAGTATAGTATTTAATAGTATTTTTAATAATTATAAATAGCAAAAATAACGACTTCAGGAGGAATGGTTATTGGTTACTTACCAATCCATTATTCGTAAGCATAATTCTGTCCAACATGTATCCTTGAAAATCATACAATATCTAAGGCAGTAAACAACACATCGCTAAGATTTCCGCCTTCAAACAAGATGCTTCATTCGCATTTACTTGCAACTTTGTAACCAGTGATCTCTCACCGAATAGAAAACAAGTTGCAAAATAATTTCGATCAACTTAAATTTGCATTTATAGTTCCTAGAAGGGCGTGTAAACCAATTAGTCGTCGAATACGAAGGAATAAACGACGAACAAACGAATTCGTGCTACCAGATCGGCAAGCCACATTCTAAATCTCGACGATAAGATCTCCGCGATGGTCGAAACCATTAAAACAAAGGGTAATACTATAAAAAAGAGAGATGGTATGAGAGGTTGTGGAGGGGAAATGAAGACTCAAGAAAATAAGTTTTGATGAGCGGAATGTGGACGGGTTTTGCCAGAAAATAACACGAGACGAATAACCAAGTAGATCGGATCGTAGCGTAGTCTCGGGTCACCAAGTGCAGCTATATTGGTCCCCCGCTGCGTTGGTTTCTCATTCGTTTCCTTCTTTCTTCTCGATTCGCTCACGGAAACCACAATATGCACTATCCACGATTCCTGATGCACTCGTGGGAAAGAATACTGATTTTTTATGTTTTCTAGGACTCAGAGTGCAGTATAGGAACTGTGTAGGTCAATCAAGGTTTCTTGTAGAAGCTTCTTTTTTCCTCAACAAGAACAATCATAATAATGTAATGGATCCAGTCGATAAAGAAAAACTTTTTAAAAATTTATCTAAATTTCACTATAACATTCAATTATTGATGGATCCAAGTTACGCAATGTTCATAAACTAGATCAACATTTTTTAATCACTTTTGGACAGTCCCCTCCCCACCCTTCCTCCTCTTGTTTCTGTAGTGGACAACTTTACTTAGGGCCTGAAAAATTCCCACTACTTCCCAAAAGTAATGAAGGTGATGGCTATCCTGCGACGAAATTTTCAATCTAGAAGGAGCGAATTTTTTGGGACACTGGAATTTTCAATAAGTGGGTATTTTTTTCGACCAAGAAGATTAAATTTATATTGAGAGACGAATTTTCAAATGAGTAAATCTATTCTCAACTGAATAGTAAGGTTTTCAACGACAGGATTTTACGGCTCAACAAAGATAGAAGGGGTTAAATTTTTAGTTTGGAAAACTGCTCTTGAACAAAAAAAAAAATGAAAATTATTTAAGCATTTGAATTGAATAGGAAAGTTGAATTTTTAAGAGGACATTCTTACCATAAACCCAATTAATTAATGTTCAAAAGGAGAAAGGAGAATATTTCTGTGCTTAGAAGGACAAGTTTTTTGAAGAACAGTCAAATTTCTGAAACAATCATCTGAATTCTTAATGAGGGAATAATCATTTTTCACTGTTATGTTCATTTCCAATACGAAAGTATAAATTCTCAATTGAATATTTGATCTTCCAATGATCTCTCTAGCAAACGATTTAGCCATTAAAACAATCCACTAAGCGATATATTAACACGGGCCAATAAGTATCCAGAAACGTTTGTCTCAGGCTTTGCTCGTTTTCTTACATAGAATTGCTCTCCAAACATCTCTATCCTGGCATACATCTCTTGCTTCTTTTACATCCATGCATCTTTCCATACAAGCTCTTGTGTTCCTACGGCTGTTTATATTCCTCCTCTTGAGGGTCTCAATCACACATTCTATCCATTTCTTATTCGGTATGCCTCTGGGTAGGGTACCATTCACCCTTCCCAAATACACTTGCTTTGTTAATCGTTCTTCTACCAATCTCTCAACGTGACCGAACAATCTCAGTAAATTTCTTTCACTCTCGTCAATCAGCATTTCTCCTACACCACATTTTTCGAGAATCTACCCATTACTCACCTTTTCTAATATTTTTTACCGCAAATTTCGCATGCTGATCGCACTGACTTTCCTATTGTCCTTCTCTTGTTATGTCTAAGTCTCGCTACGGAACAGCACAGTTGGTGTAAGCATTGAGTAAAAATCTTCCCACCTACTCTTTAGGACCTCATTCACATATTTGATCCATTCCTTATTTAGTCTGCCTCTGGGTACGGTACCATTCACCCTACCCACATACGCGTGCTTTGTTAATCGTCCTCCATTCATTCTCTAAACGTGACCGGACCATCTCAGCAAGTTTCTTCCACTCTCGTCAAACAGTATTTATCCTACAACACATTCTTTGAAAATCCTCCCATTACTCACTTTGTCTATTATTGTTTTACCGCAAATATTGTGCAAAAATTGCATGCTGTTCGCGCTGACTTTGCTATCGTCTCTTTCCTGGAACGTTCAGTTCTCGCTACGCCTACGGTACAGCACACTTGGTGCAAGCTTTATTTGTTGCATTTTGACTTTCAGTAATAGCCCGTACACTGCCGATAATCTTCCTACCCTCATTTATACGTCTGGAAATCTCTGGATCTATAATCCCGTCAGCAGTGAACAAACTTCCAAGATATAAGAAATTATCGACATGTCCTATCCTCTCTCCATTTAAGGCAATATTGTAGATTGTTGCCGTACCCTTACTTTTAAACACAATAATTCTTGTTTTATTCACGTTTATCTTGAAATTCATACTCTTCATGCTGGTCTGCTAGTCTGCGGGTCTGCTCAACATCCTCTGCTGATCCTCGGCTGATTCTGCCGTAACGATCTTGTCACCTGCAAACGCAAGGTCACGAACTTTCACTGTCCTAAGATCAACACCTTTCTCGTCAAAGAAAACCATTCTCAGATATTTGTCCATGTATATAATAAACTACCGAAAGATCATAACGCATTCTTGCCTAACACCCTGCCTTAAATCAAGCCAATCATTCAGTTATCTATTTACGCTCATAGTCGCTTTACTATCATTATATATTGCTTATTTTGCTTCGAGCAGCCACCCAGTCACTCTTTATTTTTTTAATACTTTCCAAAGTTTAGATCTAGCGACCATGTCGAAAGCTCCTTCCAGATCAGCAAATGTACAGAATACTTCATTGTTTACCTTAAGGCTTTTTTCTGTAGTCTACTTTAAGCCATATATCTGATCGGCACATGATTTCTCTGGCATAAATCTACACTGGACTTAACAGATCCTTTCCTTCGTTATTTTTGTTAAATTACTAATGAGT
>WSXT02000006.1:2577696-2594792 GCA_011762715.2 Neuroterus valhalla
TACATACATACATACATACATACATACATACATACATACATACATACACACACACATACATACATACATACATACATGCAGACAGACAGACACATTCGTAAAAACCCGTTTGTCGGGGTCAGGGGGTCTTAAAACGTGGACTGCATATCCCTGCTCTTCAAGAATGTGTTTTTAAACACCCTGCCTTAATGTCACTTGAAAACGAAGAGATTTACTTTCCACCTTAATTTAGCTCGTATGACGAAAAATCAGAAAATCAGCTTCCCTCACAAATTTTAATTTTTGGAGAAAGAAGTAATTTTAATTCTAATTCATTTCAAATCTACGTTTAAGTACAAAATGACTCGGCCTTCAAATTCTGCATCCTTGTGTAAAGAACAACTTCACCAATTGCTGAAGATTTATAAGTTCATTTTTGAAGATCAAACAGAGAAGGATAAATCCTCGGGTAGACATAAGATTAGAGGAACATAGCGGTAGGCTTAGGTGACCTTTTCTGGACCAGGAATTAGAGGCAGGGTAATTGGAGGAACTCTACTACGCCCAGTATGTAATAGAAAGTATTTTGTGTGGCAGCAGGGCCGGCGTTAGCTAACGCGAGGCCCTGTACAGCCGTAAGGCCCAAATTGACCATGAGCGAGAAGGTAAGTGTGGGCCTTACGGCTTTTCCTCTGAAAACCTATTTCCTGATTCCAAGTCAGATATTACTTGTAAAAGAGAAACCTAGGGAAGATATATCAACAAAATTTCTATTGCGTTATTGCAGATGATAAATAACTAATAGATATGGCATCAAATTACTGTAGGTTTAATTTAATCTTCAATTTATTTGGTTGACTTGTTGGGAACCGAATAATCCATTGCGGACAATACAAATCGTATTATTACACAACCATCAGTAAAAAATTTTTTGATAAAAATATTAGTGATGAGAGTTCTTTTTGACAGTTTCCTGTGCTTTGAAAATGCATCATACACTGATTATTTTATGAGATTGATAAGATTTGAGAAGATCGATCTGTATGCTGAGATTTTATCATAATATATGTTAGAAGTTTTATCAAACGAGTGTATAACTCGTGCTGGAAAATTGACTTTGCATGCCTTCTTTTTTTGGCAAAAGTGTTAGTGACAGAATCAAAACATATTAGTTGGCCTCAAGAAGTTCTTGACCAACTTTAATTTCGAAAAAGATCTTTCAGCGCTCGTGGCAGTTTTCGGAATAGTCAATCAAGTCCTATATTCTATGATAGCATTCGGGAAACCACCATCGTAGGAACGAAGAAGTTGAAGAATCTGAAGAGCACTTTGTATCTCGTTCGTAATAAAATGACTGAAAATTTTGAACTCCGAAAAAAGCTCAGCGCCATCAAGGTCCTTGAGGTATCCATGGCGAAGCGCTATATCTAAATCTTCACATTTCTGCAATGAATCTTCATCGGATGGTTCTTTCAACTTTTTTCATTCATACAGAAACCCGAAGAGATTTTCATATTCTTCGAATTGCTGAAAACTTTCGGACACAGCAGTCAAAGCTTCATCAAGAATTATGTTCGAAAACTCAAATTCGGAAACTTTTTTCGGGTGAGTATTCTGTATTGAGAGGATCATCAAGCTCTCATAGTCAAATTGTATTCGAACTTTCAGAATTTGCTTTGTTTCAAGTGTAAAAGATTGAACTATATGTTTATTTACAAGATCTGACTCTGAAAAATCACATTCAGATATAGCTTCGACAACACCTTTGAGTTGAAATCGTACTGGCTTAACACTGTTGATTCGACCCTCCCACCTTGTGTCAAACCAATTCTGTACAATTATCTGAACATGTTTGTGCAAACTGGCTCTTCTATGCAGGGATCCGAATGAGCAGTATGTTCTATTTCAAATACCAAAAACATGACTTGCTTGGTGATTTGCAGATGCCATGTCACCTAACATTAAATTTAAGCTGTGACATGAACAAGAAGTGTAAAATGATCGCAATTTCTTTCAGAATTCGTGTTTGAAGACCAGGTGTTTTTCCCTTCATACTAGAGCCATTTTCATAACCTGGGCCACGACAATCTGCAATATCAAAACCAAATTTTGCTAATTCGCTTGAAGCAACATCCGTCTAATGTTCTCCGGTTGAAGACGATACAACCACTTATTCTAAAAAGCCTTTTTAAATCCGAGCATCCTCATTTTCCATGTCGGCGTATCGAAGTAAAATTGATAATGGTTCTTGACGACTCGAGTCAAGAGAGCCGTCAAGAATCAGAGCAAAATATTTGGAAGAAGCAACTTTTGAACAGTTGTGATTGCAAACATTGGTAGCTACTAAGTCTACAAACTTGTTCTGCTTATCTTTTCCCAAGTAATCATCGACAAGCCCTCGTGTATCATTCAATTCGTTAGATAACCATCAATCGAATTATTTTTCTCAGCTCATTACATTCAGTGACAATCTACAAGCATAATTATAAAGTAAATGAAAATAAAACAACATTTATAGGGATATGGAGTGATTATTAGGAATTAAGGGGGTCCTCCACCCTCGGAGGCCGAAAATCAAGGTGTTTTTTGGGAATTATTTGCACAGAATGTAATAGATGGATTACCGAACTTTTTTTTCGGAAGATACATTTTTCCCCTTTTCGAAAATATTTGAATATCAATCAATAAATGAAACGACCTTGAAACGCTATTGAAGACTCGCCCCTCAAACCCTCGTTTGGGAAAACGAGTGATCTGAAATCCGCAATAAGACATTCGTTATATTCTTAGTTACGTTGGCTATGTTTCCCTTTGACGAATTTTCAAAAAAAATTTTTACCAAATGTTATGCAGAAAAAAAAAAAAAAAAAAATTCGACTTAATTTTTTGACCTTTGGAAGGCCATAAAAATGGAACGAAATGAAATTGAAGAAATCGTACATGGGAGAACATAGCAGTATGTTTTCTGAACATTTTGAGACCAAATAAGTCGAAACCAGACCAAATTTACTATAAAAAGCGTGACCACAAAGCCAAAAAAACACTATTTTCCGGAAAACGGGTTTAAAGATAGAGTACGAAATAAAACTTGATTATTGTAACTCTCGCTCTGATCGTTCTAATCTTATCTCCCGATCTTCTCTTCTGTTCGTCAATTTTATGAATAAAAAACTAATAAAACATTCACACACATACACACACATGTCCACTACATGTCGAGAAACTTTTCGAGTAAGCGCACTCGCGTTCTCGGAAACGGCCGGAGACGGGGACCTTTCTGTTCCCAGAAACATGGGAAGGAATGTGATTTTCACCAAAACCTTTCTGTCACGTTTTTTCAGATAGTAGTAGATTGAATTAAAGTAAAAAAAATCGAATTGTCTTTTTTTGGAGGGCGGTGGACCCCCTTAAACTTGACAACTTGCAACATTCTGCTCTTGATAATGAGTCACTGCATTCAGGTCTCATGTCAAAGTAATATATATTTCTCATTCAAATTCTGTAAATCCACCAAACCTGTATCGATACTGAGAAACCATAAAATTGTTTTGTATTTTTTTCCTAAAAATATGCTAGTGCTTTTAGAAAAGAAGTAAAAAAAACAGATGGTTTCAAAGATTCTGAAGTAAAAAGTAGTTACGATTTTTAATGTAAAAATAACTTGAAATTTTGAGATAAAAACTTTTAAAGATGAAGGGATTGAAAACAAGGTATCTCATATTTAAACTACACGTCTCTTCATCGTACACATAAATATAAATTGTTGAATCATATGACATACCTATCCAACGCTAGAAATACTTTACCCGAAAAGTTTAAAACACATCAAACACTTGAAAAATGCATGTTCAACAAGAATCAAGAAATCGATAGACAAAAAAGATGTCAGACAATTGTTTTATTGCGGACGTCCCAAGAAATAATTGAAAAAAATACACTAAATGACGTTTTGAGATGACTTCTCACGAGTACTTTTGTGATGAGTATATAAGGTATATAGAAGAGTCATCTGGAAAACAAATCTTCTTTTTCTTGAAAGCTTTAATCAATCAAGCACTAATATTTTGTTTGTTTTCTCGTCATTCTATGTCCTTGACATTTTTTTTTATAATTAACATTTTACAATACACATCTATAATCAATACAAACTTTTTTGTGAATCATCTTTTGATGACACTGGTGACACTTGACAATATGGACTGGACGACTTAAAGCGTCAATAGTCACTCGATAAACAAGTATCGATACACACACCTTAAAAAAAATCGTATTGTTGTAAAATCTTCGTATTGTGGGAAACGCTGCGAATCTAATGCACTCAAACGTCCATTGCCAACGCGAGAACAATGTATAAACCGAGTTTTTCGAGTTCCAATTTGAGCCCGAGGCCCCTCTAAGCGCGGAGCTATGTGCGGTCGCACAGTTTCGCCACCCCTAAAACCGGCCCTGTGTGGCAGGTGCAAACGCTAATTCCAATTGTTTGAGAATTTATCACCCTATCGATAGAGAATGTCAGAATATTCACTAGTAATAATTTCAGACCCATTAAGGGCTGTTTTTGTGATAGTTTGAATGTTTCAATCTCTAGAAAGAGTCTGAGCGATTAACATTCTTCTTTACGTCTGCAATAATCACTGATGGTTAACCTAAACATGATATTGCTTTTCACGTGTCATGTACTGCTAACAAAACACATAGAAAGTATGACACATTTTGAATTTTTGGAGAAAAATTTAAATATTTTGGACTGTTAGGAACCGTAGATTCAGATTTGTCAACCTTCCAGTCTCGAAATTGTCAATCCGGGACGGATTTCGCTGATTAACCGAAGCTTTTACATCTGACTACTTGCTGAAGACTCACGGTTACTACAAGAGTCGCTATTCAGATGCGGAGATCAATGCTCTATCAAGAAACCCTGTTGTATATTTCCTCTCCAATTCTAAAAATTCTTATTATAAAAACAGAACAAGTTAATGAACTTTCAAGAAATACAAAAGTTGTGACTCAAATCTTTGAAATCTCCTTCCTTGTTTTTTATACAGGATCTCGGAAGCTTTGCTGAAACTGGAGGGATTCAGGGATTTTCCCATCAGTAGGGCATCAATTGCCACAGTCTCGTTACTCCACCTCAACTCGTCTCTAGCTCGTCCTCTGAACTTTACGCATTCACGAAGTCAACCCGATGCGCACTTGCTACATAAATGCATATTTCTTCCTCCGATTAGAAACCCAGCATCAAGATATCATATTCCTGGACTACCTACTAAAACGATATCGAAGTTGAACGGATGATTCTTCCCTTTTGTGTCGAACAGGTCGTGTCGTCGGTCGGCATTATCGTCTAGGATCTCAAGTCAGAGGAAGTAGAGATGCACTTCTGGTGTTGGACTTGTCTCTTTCGGCTTGGTTACGGAGGATATAGATATTCCTCACATATATACCTGGATAGAATATCCCGAGTCGCACTCGGCGAGGTCCGTGGCCTTTGCGGGGGCTTAGGCATAATCTGAAATATATTGGTGCCCGATGTTTGTCCACATCTCGTTGACCGGCATTATAAATCGGCGAAGCGTAGGCATTCGTTCGAGGACATTAGTCAAAGCCTGGTAATGTCGTACGCGATAATGCGTCTGATATCGTCGATGCTCGTGTGTACGTGTTTGTAAGAGTTCGCGGCGCCTCGTATACTCCATGAGAATCAAAAGGTCACAAAGGTCTTTACAATATTGGACAGAGAATTGAGGAAAAAAGAGATAAACGAAAAATTCTCTTATGTGCTCCAAATTTGTGGCCAATTTATTCTCATATTGAATCCTGGGACGTTTTTGAGTGTTCGCAGCTCAATTTATTCTTCTTTTTAATATAGAAATTGAGAACCGTTTTGCTGGCATGTGTCCATGTAGATATTAAGCATTCATGGAGACATAAAGCACCTTTGCATAATACCTCCCTTAATATCGAACCAATCACTCAGTTGTCCATTTACTCTTGTACTAACTTCACCACTATTTCTTTTTTTCTTCACTGCTTTCAGAAGTCAGTCATCCACCCCATTCCCTTCTAACCATTCCCTAGTTCCTTTGATTGGTTATTCCTGTGACCTAATCAATGAGTATTTTGGGAAATATTCCACCTGAGGTTCTAAAAAAGCTAATTGCTCCCTTATAAGTACTTCACAACACTTTCTTTCCATCTCGTTAATTGTAGTCGGAAAATGACATTATATCCTTTATAATTTTTTTCACAGATGAAACAAGAACTGTGCGTTCTTTCAGGGAATAGTTATTCAAAAATTTGTAATTTTGTACATTTTTTTTCCGTATCTTCCAGAGTTTGATTGCATAATGAAACAATTCACATCATCATAGAGTATTTCTTTCTATTGTAAAAATCGAAACCATTGGTCAAAAAAGGCTCTTTGAGGGACTTAACCTGTCTTTTAGATCCCCGAAAACGCCTTTCCTGAACCGACCCACAGTGGTCTGATACGCCCAATAAGTTGGTCAAAACCTAAAAAGAAAGGGTTTCCCGAGAGATTTTGTATTTGATAGTCGGTTAACGAGGTTCTTTCGCATTATTTCTGGAATAGCAAATAGATAGGTAGCCTAGGAGACCCGTAGTAGCGTCTGGAGATCGTCCTTGTTACATCATGCTCCGTGCAACGTGCTACATGGAACGAGAAAAACAACATTCAAAGTGCACACAGGAATTGTCGAATGTGCAAAAAACTCCAAGAAGAAGATGATGAAGGCACCTCAAGGTTTGTAATATGTTTGAACAATTTACTTTGTGCAACAACTGTTTACAAGTTTTACATGAACAATTTTCCGAAAATGATCCGGAAAGTTATGTTTCCGCGAGACTCCGCGTCTTTCTTAGATTCCTCATACACGTAGAGATCTTACTATCTTGAAAAGCAAAAATTCTGTTGCGACTTTCTGCGATTCTCAATATAATCGATTTATTGGCCTCTGGAACGCCCAAAAAGTTAGTTGAAACCTGAGGACTCAGTTTTAGGCCGATGAAATTTCCCATTCAGGGTTCTTAGGGTCGCTGATTTCAAATTTGGAGTCAGATTTTACAAAAACGAAATGGCTGCCACAAAATGGTGGAGACTTTTCGAAAATTGTGATTAGATTCGCGTGAAACTTAGTGTACATATGCTTTCGGGGTCGTTGTTTTCAAATTTGACGTCATATTTTTCAGGAAATAAAATGATGGCGTCCAAATGACCGCGACACTAAAAAACGGGACAAACTGACTGGCCAAGTTAATTTTTTGTAGAAATGGAATTTTCCCTCAAGCTCGAGTATACTTGAAAGGAAATATTTACATAAAAAAAACCAAGTTTCATGGAAATCTGATTTGAATTTTCGGAAAATATCCATCATTTTGTGGCCGCCATTTTGTTTTCATAAATTTGACTTCAATTTGAAATCAGCGACCCTGAAAATATATTCCTGTCAAGTTTAATGCAAATCCGATAACAATTTTGGAGAAGTGTCCACCATTTTGTAGCCGCCATTTTGTTCCTGAAAAATCTGACTCTAAGTTTGAAATCAGGGACCCTGGATTTCCCCGAATTGTGGAATTTCATCGGCAAAAACTTGAGGCTTCAGAAGTTGATCAACTTTTTGGGAGTTCCAGACTACTCTGCGACCCTTGAATTGGTTCATGATTCAACAACGAATAAACTGTCTTCCTGAATCTAAACCTTGCATCAGTCATTAGATGAATATGAAGAACGATTTCCTGATCTGTGGCTCCCATTGTTTAACCCATAAATGCAGTTCTTGATATGTTTCGAAATCGTTATCCTAATTAGAACAAAAATTGTACGTTGTATCAAAAAGTATCCTGGATTAAATATGTAGATCTTCCCATGATATACAATTTCTCTTCATGTCTTTTGTCTTAGAACTTCACAATAACTTTTAAGTGTTAAACCAGAACTGTTCGTGAAAGAGGCTGATAAACAAAACTATTCTCCATTTTTGAATCTCAGTAGAAGTCAGCAATGATTCAATTGAAGCGGAACGAGAGTCGAGTTTGCAGAATGAGTTTGGAAGGAATGATGAAATATCCTTAAAATTAGTTGAAGAGACCAGGTAGGTAAGTAATAGCACTGAGGTAGTCGGAATTGAGAATGATGAGAATTAAATGGTAAGGGATTCGGACACTGTCGAAGAGTTGTGTGTAAGTCAGGCCTCGAAGCATAACAGTGATGATACAAAATATGATATATTAGACGACCTAGTCATAGATGGCAAAAGTAGAATCCATATTGACGACGATATATCCGTAAATAGGGAACCGGAGCGCGGTGTTGCTTCTGGTTTGGATAATATAACAGCTGAAATGCTGAGAACCGATGGCAAACACTCGTTTGTGTGTCTAAGTGAATTTTTGAATATATGTGCTGTGAATAGTTAAGTTCCAAACGATTGATGGAAGGAACATTTTGTCTGAATCTAAAAAGAAAAGGGTGATAGAGGCAACTGTACTAATTATGGAGCAATAGCCTACTGAGTAACGTGGGTCAAGAATTCACCGAAACACCTATCAATAATGTCATGAGAATAACTAACCAAAGGATCTGAGAAGTGCAATGTGGATTCACGCCTTAAGACAGATGACAGAGAAAAGTTTGAGGGTAAAAGAAAAAGTTTCTTGTGCTCCTATGGATCTGGAAAAAGCTTCCAACAATGTGGATTAGACTTAGCTTCAGAAAGATTCGAGAAAATATGAGTTGAATTTTTAGCTCCTTAAAACAGTGAAAACAAAGCTTAATAGGAGTAAACGAGTGTGAGAGTAAATTGACAACGAGTGTATTGCATTCAATCTCATTCCTATTATGGGTTTCAGGGCCTCCGTTCACTTTACAATAATTTACTACTACTATCCATTTAGCTTCTGTTTTATCTAAGCATCTTTCAGTTTCATAGTTTTCTCGTCTTTCAACTATGTTTATCTAAAACCTCTTATCTGGAAAAATCATAGGCTTTATTTTTCCTTGGTTGTCCCAGTTTCTTCATCCATTTCCCTCCTTCACCACTTTTATCCAGTTTTCCTTCCATACAATCACTTACACTTCTTCCTTCCTTTCTCTCCTGAGTGTACGATTCTAGCATATTTTCTACGATTTCACTTCAAAATCACAATTTCCATTCAATTCCTGCAAAATATGTGCGGTAGAATGCTACTGGACGGAGTCTTCAAGAATGTTTTTTAGATGGAACCTTTTTTGACAAGGTTAACAAAATTCGCTAAAATAGTTTGGTAATTCTGAGAGAATAAATCAAGAACAATTAACGAAACATGTCTATCCAGGTAGGGTGAATTGTGGCGAACAGAAAGACAGGTAAAAAATTAATGGTTGAGATGTGTGAGTAAGACTTGAGAGCAAGAGAAAAAAAAGTCATAGAAACACAAGAGCTTGCAAGAAAAGATTTTTGGATGCAAGGGGAGCAAATGATATATGCAAGAAAAGTATGTGGAGGATAATCGCTTATGCAAGAAAAAAGAAGGATTCTGGAATAAAACATTCTTGAACCTAAAAGACATACGTGTAAATTTTTTTCCAGTTGATCAATATAAGTGACGCGCTACGAGAAAAGGGCCCTTAGAAGCCTCGCGTAGATTTAACAGGAAAAGAAAAAGAAGAAAGGAAGAGCCGGAAGATCGCTGTTCCGAACGCCCAATTCAAAAGTCTTTTTGAGTATGAAATCTTGCGCGGAAAACTTTTCTGATTTCACCAATCGAATGAGCAAGTTCCAAACTATAATAACTGCTCATAATCAAAAATCGATTTTTTGCTGCTAAGGGTCCTTCTCTCGTAGCGCGTCACATATTGTCAATAAGACGCTCTTCACCTGCAGTGATTGTGAGAGAGATGGATCAGCGACCTGTGTCGTTGCTTGCGAGAAGTGCGCCAATCAAAGGAGTCAAGGTGGGGCGTACCGTGCGGTTGGCTTCTACCTTAACGTGAGCGCACCAACTGGCTTGGACTCCGCGTTAGGGGAGGTCACTGAAGAGGGGGTACCACGTGATTGGACCTCAAAGTAGCAAAAGCATGCGAATCGACATCGATGAGAGTTTGTAGATACAATCCTCGACTCTAATTGACCGGAATTGTCTCGCACGCAGGATAGCACGCGACATCTTGCTTTCGTGGTAAAGTACTCCGATTTACATGATTTGTTTAAAAGGCAAACAATCGTACAGAAATGAGTTACAATAAAAAACGATACTTATTGCGTTGATTTTAAAAACACAGAAAGGAATATTCCATCTTTGGTTTGAACTGCAAGCACACTTGCGAGCGACAACCAGACAACAATTACAACGACAAGAACGCCGATGACATAAACAACTACAGACAGATGGGCAAAATCGCAAAACCAGTTTTTTTGGATTCAGGAGGTCTCAGATACATGAAATTTGTCGGAGTCGATCCTCCCATGAAACCAATGCCTTCTCAATGAGATGGGATGGTAATAAGGAGACAAATTGGTCCTTGTATGAGATAAATAACTGTCTTCGAAGGATAAGAAGTTTCGCTAATTGAAAACAACATACATGCCAGGATCCAGGGTATAAGACTATCTTGCCGATCGACGATAAATCGCTCTGTAATTGGTTGAGAAAAATCGACGGATTTCACGATTGCCCCGCAATCGCTCTGATGACAAACGATACGCATTCGATGCTGATTTTTTCACACCGTTTTGCAATACCGATCGTGTCGGGGAAACTTATAGCCTACACTCAGGATCGTTTGTTTCTGCGAGAGACTTTACCTGCACTCACTTAATCGCGGACTCGAACCTCGTAAGTTAGTCCAACCTTTTCCTGTTGGTTCTGTAATTTTGTAACTTCTCAAATTGTAAGCAAATTATTGCTTATGATTTTGTCAGTTAATTATTGATGATCACTATAAGGTAACAGAAACTTTTTCTGCGAAATCCTCTATGAATCTCGAACCCTGAGCTGGACCTATATTGTTATTTATATCTATTCGCCAATACAAAAACCTGAAAACGGCTTTTTCTGATGATCCTTTCAAATTCTTCCCTATATAATGATAAATAATTTTTTTCCTGATCCTGGTCATCAAATTATCCTTTATCAAGCACGGGATAGGTTAAACAATAATTATCGGAACGGGCTTCTTTGTTGTATTTATAGATTTTTCTCAAAAATGAATAAGTGAAAATTTCTATCCAATTCAAGTTTTCATTCCATATCTGATGGAAAACGATTGATTTTTTCTCCTTATCAACTACAGCATCTTTTTTATGAATATTCAAATCATTTTTTCAATCTTTTTCCGAATTTTATACGGAAAAGGCTTTCTGCCCGATCCAACCCAGCGGGAACTGTCCTATAACTGTGATGTAACAGTTCT
Source organism: Neuroterus valhalla (assembly GCA_011762715.2). NCBI lineage: Eukaryota > Metazoa > Arthropoda > Insecta > Hymenoptera > Cynipidae > Neuroterus > Neuroterus valhalla. The sequence goes on from WSXT02000006.1 coordinate 2,589,086, forward strand.
AAAACAGAAAAGAACATTTTTTATAACAGGATAAGAACATTCTTAGACCATGGTCCGAGTAATGTCGTCCCGAAATGGATGTAGCAGTTCTGTAGCACTGTTAAAGAACCATATTCTATCAAGGATCTCTAAAAATTCCATAACAGCGTTGTATGTGAAAAATAAAAATTTAGAACAATTTACGAACAGTGTTACGGAAGAATCATGTTCTGTAATAGTGCCGTAACACATATATAACAGTGTTATGATATAATTTTTTTCTGTAATCGTTCTAGAACGACTTTGAAACAGCATTGTGAGTCAAAAAATATTTTTTTTAATTTGAGGAACATAGTTATAAAGTAATATTGTTCTGTAATAGTGACGTTACACGTATGTAACAGTGTTGCATTGTAAATTTGTTCTGTAATCGTTCTGTATCAATCTTATACCGCGTTATTTATGAAGAAGAATTTTCAGAACCATTCAGGTACATGGTCACAGAGGAAAATTGTTCTTTAATAGTGCTGCAACATCTATGTTACAATGTTATAATAGAATTTGTTCTGTAATCATTCTGTGAAAATTCTGGAACAGCTTTAAATGTCAAAAAGTATTATTATAACAATTATAACATTGTTTAATGCCGTAACATATATCCAAAAGTTTTACAATGTAAGTTTGTTCTGAGATCTTTTTGTAAACGTCCCATAACAGTATTTCAAGAATATGCCACTTTTACGTAAGAAATATAAAACTCAAATACATAATAGATATGTAACGAATATAGAATTCAAATACGTAACCAATATGCAACACTGATACATAACTATTACATCACGAAAATGGAATATATAGATGTATCACATGTATCACATGTATCACACTATTATATTTTAGTCGCAGAACAAAACTGCAGAACTGTTTCATATGTTCACAGTAACAGCATTACAGAACAGTGCTGTCTTTATGTTTCGTTCTTAGAACACGTGTGACATTCTTCTTACAGAACAATTCTATCACTCCGTTCTATATGAGTTACAGAACGGGATTCTAGAACTGGTACTTATTCTTACAGTAACAGCTTTAGAGAACAGTGCGACTTTGATGTTCCATTCTTGGAACACGTGTGACATTCTAGTGACAGATCAGTTCTATAACTATGTTCTATGTAAGTTATAGAATTGAATTGCAGAATTGTTACATAATCTTACGGTAACAGTGTTACAGAACAGTGCGATCTTTGTGTTCCCTTCTCGGGATACGTGTGACATTCTAGTAACAGAACAACTGTATCACTCTGTTCTATATTAGTTACACAACAAAATTCTATAACTGTAACATGTTCTCACATTAACAGCGTTATAGAACAGTGGGCTTCTTGTTCCGCTCTGGACACACAAGTGACAAACTTGGGACGGAACAGTTCTATCACTCTGTTCTATATCAGTAACAGAACAAAATCCCAGAACTTTCACGTATCCCTAGAGTAACAGCGTTACAGAACAGTTTGACCTTTATGTTAGGCGATTGTTATAGAACAAAAATGTAAGAATGTTATGTATAAATGTTCCCTTTTTGTTATGTAGCATTTACAAATGTGCCCCCTCTTGATCCAAATCTTGAATTTGCCAATGAATAAATATGTTAACAGACTTACCTGGTGCATTTGCTGATTTTTATAATTTGATAAACATGTAAGAAATACCTTTCCGAATCCATCTGTTTGATTCATCTCTCATCACATACTCAACAGACCTTTTCCTGATCCAACTCTTGAATTCCCAAATTGATAAATACAAAGGTAACCGTTTATAAAAAAATTCTAAAAATTACATTCATTCGTTTACGAAATTAGCCCTTCCTTAGATCAAACTCTTGAATTTATTAGTAAAGAAACATAATAAACTAAATTCCCTTGATCCGATTCTTGATATCGCTATTGAATAAATAGAAAACATCCTTTTCTGATTGAGATTTTGGTTTCATTTCTGATAGAATCGAAGACAATTCCTCCCTCTGATACAGTTCTCATATTTGATGATGAAAAAATGCCTTATTTGATGCAAATAGTCACAAAATGAGTTTCCTTGTATTTTATTTCAAGAATATGGTAACAAATATAAAAATCCCTCTTGTAAATAATATCTTGTTCCTATTTCAAATAAAATACAGAACGAGCCTTCGCATTTTTGGACTTGGTTTGTATTGCTGAAGTTATTTTGGCCCTTAATTTTGGAGTTAATGTGGTTTTTATAAGAAACAGAAGGTTTTTCGGAAAAAAACATGAGAAAACACCAGTGGGCGGACAAGATGTTCAGTAGTCGGGCAGCATGTATCCAATAGTCTTATAGAATTCTCAAGATACGAAAGGTTTTATTTGAAAATAATTTATCTATTTATACGACATTTTAAAATACCTGAAGCAACAATGATTATTTCCAAAAGCTTTTTACATCAAATCGAATCATTTTTACTGATTATTTTCCAATTCCTCATTTTCTATTGTGAACTCCATTTTTTAGGTTAGTTTTATTCCCTGCATGCGTATGTTTTAATTGTAATTAAATGTTTTCGACGGCAAAATCAGTTTCTTGGAAGTTCAACGTGTTCAGGGATAAAAAATAAAATGTAGAAAAGTAAAAAGGATTAATAAGGTATTTAGTCTGAGGGAAATAAGGCTTGGATTGATCAATGAAGTGTGTAATACCGCACTAGTGGACATTATTCGTTTAACTGTTTCAAATAATAAATTTTACTGTATTTGAATACAATATTAAAGAAAAACAAAGTTTTAAATAAGTTTGATTGATAAGAAGAACATACCTGATATCCACATATGATATGGACTGTCCGTTTTTACAAACACTGTTTGGATGACGTTTTCGCCAGAGGTCGGAATCCTGTCTGACTTCTAGCGAGGTAAAAAAATTCTGCACCCAAGTTCAGACAGATTGAAAATCCTTGCATATATGGTATTCAAATTTGAATTGCAAAGAATTTCGGAATTTTCAAGCCTCTCACAGTTGATAAATGCAACGAATCAAGTTGAATACAAATTCAAATACATCTCAAATGATGATACAAGAGCACGCTGTTTCCTGACAGAAAACATAGCGCATGATCCCAAAATGTCGATCAATGGTGACCGGCTTTTGAAATATGTTCAATACAGTGAAATAAAAAATAGTTAATCTGACTTTTTTCACCCTTTCGGGATACAAGAAAGTATGCGAATATCAAACATCTATTTATTTATAGTTTTTATGGTTTCCTGAAATATTTCTACGACGAAATACATAGGATTTTCCGACCACTGGTACGTGTCCGAAGACCGTTACACTGAATACACTTACCCTATTCATGGAAGGAATTATTTCTAGATTTTCCGAAATTTCAAATTGATATGAAACAGCTTCAAATACTGCAATTTAGATCGTCATCCCAACAACAAACATTGCGAGATATCCATGACATATCGTTACACCACTCTTTCAGATAGAATCAGAGAATAAAAGCTTTGAAGAAGTACAAGGGATAAAAATTAGCTTGAGATAAGAAAAACCGATCAGAAACAAGATCTGAGGCTCGTAGGATTAGCAAAAGAGGTATAAAAATAATCCTTGGACGGAGGCATGTGGAAAATGCTATTAAGGTGGTCCTTATCGAGCAATTTGTCTCCTAGTCCTTAGTACAATTAATGAGCCCACAATCAGGATGATAGGAACCTGTTTGGCGAGACTTTCTTTAAATCAAGGAATGACTGACGGTACCTGGTGGTTCGTGTCCAAAACGCCGGCAATCCGTTTGTCTCGAAGCCGGCGGTGATAACCACGTGCCGCCTTATCAACAAATAATTAATAGGAACCAATAGTCAAGAAGGACTCAATCTCATCAAAAGACCTCTAAACCCCCAAGGGCGATATGAAAGGGGTCTGTAATATCACACACTGGTCCTGAAGGAGCTCCAGTGGAGCCTTAAGTGAAATTATTACATTCTCATCAGAAAAGGTATTTTCTTTTTAATTTTCCTTAAGAATAAGGAAAAAATCGATAATAATCATAGAAGTAGAGTTTTTCAACAGTTTTGAAATATTTGCACCTCTTATCTTCTTTATTCATGATGTGTCCCCTAAGGGTTTACATAACCTCCGTTTCTTCACATACAACAATTTTCTTCTTGTCTCTTAGCCTTACTTATTTTCTAATATATACATATATACACAAAGTACGACGAGCGAGCGAGCGAGTGATCGATCGCTTGAGTATTTTTTTCTATTATCTGTTTGAGCGTACGAGCGAGGAAGAGAGAGCGCAGCCTAACCTTATTCTACTTAACTCTACTTATTATTACTGTACAATTTCATCTAACTTATTTTTGTGTGACTTCCGTTTCCTTTTCCTTTTACTTCTCTTCAAACTCATCCTTTTCCTTCACACAGTCACTCTTTCATTCTATTTTATTCGCTCTCCTAGCTTCCTCCAACTCCCTCATCCACTCCTCCCCCTGTCCTTCCTACCCCAGAATCATTACCACGTTCTCTTGCCAGCTTCCTTCATCCTCCATTCCTCTCATACATCCTTCCCATACACGTTCCCATGGTTCTTCTTCCCATTCACATATTCTGCACTTTCTTTCCTCATCTTCTTCCCAATACCTTCCTTCCCTGATCTCGTTCCCCAACCTCAATCTTGCTATTTTTGCCCATCTCTTCTCTCCCCACCCCTTCTCCAGATACTTTGAAAGTCCTTCCTTTTTTACAACCCTATATCATTTATTGTTTTTTGACTCCCTATTCCTTCTCCATCTTTCTATTAATTGACTTTCCTTCTCCCTTTCTTCTAATCCTTCCAAGCTTACTCCTATTCCCTCTCCTATATTTCTATCCGTAAGAAACTCCCTTTTCTCCTCTTCCCATTTCGATAACTCAATATCCCTCCCTCTTCACCCTTCCACCTCCTTCAGACATCTCTTTTCCCTGCTCTGATACATAATTTATCCCTTTGCGTTTCCTCTCTGACCATATATCCAGGTGTCCTTCAATCCACTCCTAACTTCCATCTCACATATCGTTCTTGTATCCTTTCCACCTCTTCCCTTTCTTTCCATCCCCATATTTCTGCCCCGTGTCCTAACACCGGCCATACCAGGGTGTCAAACAACCACATTCTCCTTTTCCAATCTTTATCGAATCCTCTTTTTCCTGTACCCCATACCTGCTTCATTACCCCTGACGCTTTTTTAATTCTTTCTCTTATGTGTGCATTATGATCTCCTTTTACTTGCAAGGTGTATCCTAAATATTTGAACTCTTTTACTTCTTTCATCTTTACTCCTTTCCATCTCCCATGCCATGCTTTTTATCTTCTCCCTCCTTTTCTGAACCTTATTATCTTTGTCTTCCCCACATTCAACTTCAAATTTTTCTCATCTAAGTAAATCTCCATCCCTGTAATTAGACCTGCCATTCCCTCTTCATCTTCTGCCATCATAACTATATCATCTGCATATGCCGGTGTATATCTCTTCACTTTACCCATCTTTACACCTCCCTATCCTTTTCTTCTCATTGCATCTCCCAAGTCTGAGTTCAGTATATTAAATGAAAGTGGGCTCAGAGGACATCCTTGTGTTTACTCCTCTCACCAACCAGAAACTATCGCCTACTTGATCGGTAACCTGTACCCTGCTTTTTGTCTCACGAAAAATTTCTGAAACTCTCTTTAT
>WSXT02000006.1:2594892-2611716 GCA_011762715.2 Neuroterus valhalla
GATTATTAATAAATTATTTTTAAGAAGTTAATAATTACACTGATTTGTTTGTACTGATTCGTTCATTTATTAATAAATTATTAATTGCAACTTAATTTTCTTTCAATTAATTTTTGGAAAATTTGTAGTTGTTAAGTTTTTTCAGCAGGAAACTTGAAGGTTCTTTAAGGCGTATTCCTGCTCTCGGTAGATAGACTTAGGCCTATCTACCGAAATCAGGATTCTCGGCGAATTTCTGCATTATTATTTAGCCTATCTACAGTTTTGCAGATAAATAATTGGAATCAGCCATTTTTTTGTTTTAATGAATAGAGCATGTCCGATTTACCCAGGAACAGTATTTTTCTTTTCAAAAAATCTCATACGTTAAAAGGTACAGATGCAAACGCGTTTTATTGAATATCTCGGATCGTCTGAAATGCAGATGAGTGTTTCTTCATCAGGACGGTAGAGATAAGGAAGCCTCTTGAGTATTTTAGATCTAGAGATTTCCATTGCTTTCGGATTAATAACACGATGCGAAGAAATTTGTTGCATATTATCCAGAGCTTATGTATGCTAAGTAGCGGAGGTAGAAGGAGCAAACCGTTTAGTATGCAAGGGCATTGCCGACGGGTGCATCCCTGAATGCGCATTACGTCAGATTGCATGGGTTTTGATCCTGCAAGGTAATGTATAATTGTGACAAACTCAGCATTCATAAATTAAATTCGATCATTTTCCCAGATAAACAGAAAATAACTTCTTTCGTTAAAATGTTTCGATTAGTTGGTCAATGAACAACAACAAAACAGAACAGGAACCCCACTCTGCATCAGTAAAGCGTTTAACTGATTGCGCTACTGTGGCTATACGATGTGAAATCCGTATACGAGGCGTGGCTATTAAATGATAGGACTGATGCTTTGTACAATGTTATTCCACAAATTTCTCACTAGGCATATTATTATCTCTACCGAAGTCATCCTTTTTCTGAGCCCTACACTGTTTGATACGAATCCCTCACTGTTGGAAGCAATAATGGAAGGCCTTTTCTAGAAGCCTGGACACTAGGATGGTCCAAAGATGCATTAAAAAAATTTTTCTCGAATTTATATGCGAAACGCCAGGAAATTTGTTCGAATCCACAAAGAAATTAACGCATTTTTATTCAAATAATGTTTAGCGGTGGCTCAAGCCCCATGAAGTTTAACACGTATTTCCCATAAGAAAAAAACTCGTTTTTGTAAATTTTATTCAGAATTCGCAATATAAGGTGAATCGAGTTCGAAATTTTCCATTTCTCTTCGAAATTAGTCACAGAAGCGAATAAAGTATTACTTTTCAAATATCACCCTCGCAAATCTGTTTTATAGGATCCCAAAAAACCCTCATAAGTGAAAAAATGGGTTTTTCGAGTTTTTGGCGCTGATCAGGATTTTTGTGCGTTTTTTCTAACGCTGATTGTTTTAAATACATGGAATACTAATTTATACTCATAATTAGATGTTTAATAAAATTTTCAAACAATTTATTATTGTTTTTAGCAACTTTCTCTTAGAAAAGGGTTAAAAAGTCGAGGTTTTATCTGAGTTTTTCAATTTATTTTCAACGTTTTAGTTGAAGCGAGCTAATGATCAATTAAAGTTAACAAAAATGATTGTTAGAACAATTTTTTATTAATCATAACAATATTTTGTCAGGATAATGCTGCGAAAATTCCATTTTTTTGTGGAAATTTTCAAATCTTTGTTCACCTTTCAATTGAAGTAAGTAATCATTTTATTTAATTTAGCAAACAAAATTGTATGAAAAATTTCAAATGCTTATAGCTATCTTCTTAATTGATACTACATAGTTGCGATTTTTCCTGAAATTTTTAACTTTTTATTACTTTTCAATTAGATAAAAGAAATAATTAATTCATGTCAAAAAATACTTGTTTGATGAATTCATCATCATTGCTAATAATATTTTCTTTGCTTAGTGATAGAAACTTGCGGTTCTTTCAGAAATTTTTAGCTTTTTGCCCTCTTTTTACTTGAAGTGAGTTTCAATCTAATTCAATTTAACAAAAATAATGGTTTAAACAAACTATTATTGTTTATGGCTTTCTTCTCTCAGATTAGTGCTAAAAAATTGCGGTTCCATCTGAAATGTTCAACTTGGCTTTACCTTTCCAGCTGTGAATAAATGAATAATAAACATTAGGGAGAATCATATTTCAAATAGTTATTTTATTGTTTCAAATAAATTATTTTTGTCCTTCTCCCAATGTTAAAAAAGTAATTGAAACAGAAAAGCGGAATTCATTCAGGCATTCTTTAAAATCTTATTTAGCGCACCATCTTATATTTATTGTAATTATGTAATAAGACGATAATAAATCAAAAAGTTAAGCATTAAAAATTGCATTTTTTATTCCATAAAATATGAGAAACTTATTGCACTGCAATTGCAAATGCACTGGATAGAATTGAAAATGAATATAAATGTAGATATGCAAATGAAACATTTGTCCTATGAAAAGCCTAAAACTAAGCATAAACAATTGTGTACATTAGTCTTTCTGCTTCATTGGGACTATTACATTGAATATTTTGACAATTCACTCTTTGATAATAGTGAATTTTCGGCTTCCTTGTGGAGAATTTATTATACGTTTATCAAATCGTGAAAGGCGGGAAGCAGCTCATAACATAGTCGAGAAATATGAGAAGAGGATATGTGAGTCAAAGTAGAAATAATTCCTTCCCTTTTAAGATGTATAGCTCCCTCGTTAGATTTATATCTATACTATCCGGAGGAAGTTGATTTCTCCAACTCTTCAAAATATATCCGCAACAGCAGAATCAGGAAATTCAAAACAAGAAAAACGTGATCCATCTAAGGACGCCCAAAAGAACCAATAACAATGAACATACCTGAAAGATTTGTTTCGGCACTCGTGTGAACGCTGATATTCGAGAAACACTTATGCTGCTACCGCTCTGCTTTCAGATTCTCATTGTGATGGAGGATGAAGAGGAAGATGGTAAACAGGAACAAGAACGAGCGAGAGTCGTGAGGCAGAGAATTAAAAGAAGCAAAGAAGGAATAGAGAGGGGGAAGGCTTCCTCTCAGCTGTCTAGGCGAGAAAAAGGGAATTGGAACAAGCAAAGAGGAGGAAGAGAGAAGGAAGCTTCTCCTGACATTCATTCAAGTTTAGCCTTACCCTGGTTTCCCCTGAATAGTGAGTTCACAGGGTACCATGAAAAGTTTTCAGATGAAAAGTCTGTTCCCTAAGAGATCTCAATAAGAAGGAAAACTTAAGTAGCAAATATTGTGGTTGATATGTCCCCTTTGAAATATTCTGTCTGCCTTCTAGATAATGCAGTAAGATCGATTTTCTTTCATCCAGCTTTCCAGATTTGGTGGGACCGCGAGTCAAGTGGTCTCGTTAGAGCACTCTAAAAGAGATATTGGTTCAAGGGATGCGACGCAGTATCCCTTTTATCCCGCCCAATCGTTCGCGATACATCGGACGGTTCAGCTTACAAGCGCACAAATCTCTTGCATGGTTTACCCTCGCCACGGGTGATTTAGCAGGTTTTCCGAAAGACTCGAGGGTTATAGGAAGTGACTGCAAACTCTTTTATATCAATCGACTCCTTTCGACCCCATAGGGTCGGAGGCGGGAAACTATTTCAATTCTATTCAGAACGTCCCAAATTGAGCAGCTCATTCCACAATTTGATTTTATTGAATTAAATTATTTTGAATCCCACCCTCCACTTTCACGTTTTTTGCTAAAGACAAACTGTACTACTTCTTTGGGATCTTCTGGAGAAACTTTGGAGGTAGGGTTAGGTAGGGTACCATTTTGTACCTCAGTCTTCGCCTGGAATAATATCCACTTTGAAGAGCTTTCACATCCCGACTTCTTTTTGATTCTATTTGTTAGGTCGTCTTTCAAGTTTATTGAGTCTAGAATGAAAAAAACTTAGTTGAACCCTTCTTCGGAACAATCCATTCAATAATTTATTCCCCGATTTATGGATCCTACCAGATATAATATGAGGTATAATATGACGAGAAGAAATTTTTACGATAATGTCCATTTGTCCGCTGTCTTGTGTCCTTATAACCGTCTCAAGTCTGACGAGACGATAACTTGCTGAGGAATCTCCCGGGTAAAATTCCTCCTAAACACTGTTTCTTTGTTCAAAGACACAGATACCCTCCGTTAGCCAGCCTTCTACCATCAACATTCATGGTTTAAGCAATGGAAACTGGAACTGTGAACAGTTTGATATGCTATCTTGGATGAAAATTTGAAATAATATAATGAATGCAGCATTTTCCAGTTTTTCAAACTTCTATTATAGTTCCAACGTCGATGAGTGTGACATTTTCGGAATATTAAGTCACACTACTCTTTACTAAATGGAATCTTCGGTTGTTAGAGGAACTATAGGAATGGAAGTATAAGTTATCTCTTGACGGATTCAATGAGAGTGGCCACAGATCATAATGACATTGACAAGGGAGATGATATGTTGAAAAATCATGTTGTAGATTACACAAGAAGAATTGATATCGTCGATATTGTACTTGTTATTGAGGAACTGATGAATGATAGTCCTGCTGATGAGCGAGGTATCGTAGCTGTAATATTTGAGAGCAGTGGCGGATACCCCTTCGTTCGACTGAGTAAAATGAATATCTTTGCTGTGAACAGCAATTTTTTAAATGATTGAATGAAAAAGATCTGAGAATCCCTATGTGAATTTATGTGAGCAAGATTATGTACGGATCAGATACTTAGCTCTATTCATAAGTATTTTGGTAAATATTTCTCCTACAGTACTTAGAAGGCTTATTGCTCTATAATTATTACGGTCACTTGGATCACCCTTTCCCATGTAGATTGGGACAATATTCGCCCTTCTCCAATCGCTCGGAACTTCGCTATTCACATCACACATATTAATAAATTCATACAGTCACACGAACAAATATCTGCCACCAAACTTGAGCATCTCAGAGGTAATATCATCCACACCGGCAGCCACACCATTCTTTATTTTTTTTATTACGTAAGTAAAGTCGTCGATATCAATTCTGCTTCTGCCACCTTAATCGGAATTGTCTAACGTATCCGTGTCAGTGTCACTGTTGTTTTGCTCCGCGGCTCCACCTTCATACAGCTTCTTGAAAAAACCTTGCATACGGTTTTTTAGTTGGTCTGAATGCTTTACCACTTCACTGTCAGCATTCTTGATTCCGGCTACTTCAGTGCTAGCATTTCCTTTTCTCGTCTTCTTAACCCATTTCCACAATAGTTTCTCATTTGATTTAAAATCATTCTGCATTCCCGTATATTCTTCTATCTTGATTTTAGCCTTGCTTTCTTTTACTTGTATATTCGCTTTCCTCTTTTTATCACCTCTAACAGATCAACGGAAAACCTTTTAGTGTGAACGAACAAGTATTCTGTGCTGTCGATCTTTAAAATCTTTCGGCAAGGTAGATAGAGCTGAACTTTAAGGAGTCTTAATTAGTGAAGAGTAGAGGATATCTTTTGATGCAGTAAAAGCCATATATGATAGAAGTAAAGCGAGTTCGAATGTGAATGGACAACTGATCAATTGGTTTGATATTAAGCAAGGCGTTCGGAAGGGATACGTTGTTTGCATGGATTTCTAAGATATACGAGGACAAGTTTCTAAGAATGGACAGTAAAGGTGAGAGAAATTACGTTTGCAGATAATAAGATCATTACAACATAATCAGGTGAGGATTCGCAAAGGATGATGAGCAGATTTGATACACGAATGAAGAACATATGTTTACACATTCACGTAAATCAAACAAAAGTGGTACTGTTTCAAAAAAATGATCGAAAAACAGTACGCAACATCATTGTTGATAATAAGTGGATAAAACGATTGCATGATTTCTTGAATTTTGAAAGTTTATGTACTGCTGACATGTATATAGATGCGGACATCCCTAGACGTATGCATCAGGGCCAAAATATGATCGGTAGTATAGGCTGCCAGTGTAGATTGTATTTCCTCTGAAATGCTCTAGTTCGGTGTTGGATATTTGTTTGTGTGGCTGTATGAATTTATGAATACATGTGCTGTGAACAGCGAAGTTCCGAGTGATTCGAAAAAGGCTATTATTGTCCCAATCGATAAGAGAAACGGTGGTCAAAGCGACTGTAAGTGACTTGCATGGAAGCAAAACCTTGATGGAAGAATATATTAAAAAAAAACGCGATTGACAAGTTATTCCTGCGAATACATGAGGCAAAATGCTAATAGTAAAGTAAGCAGTGAGTAGGTGTTTGAAGAATTCGATGTGAGAGTTACGTTAAAAAGACTCTAAGAGGAAAGGAACAGAGAGTCCTTTACATTCCTCACTCAAACTATATATAATATAATTGCCAAGATTCCTAGTAGTATAACAGAACCAAAACTGAACAGGTCACGTCTAACCCGGAACAGATTTTGCCTAATGGTATAATGATGATCAGGAGGTTAATAATAATTATGAAAATCATGAATGAGACATAAATTCATCATATGTTTTACAGTTTCTAATCTGCTACTCTTGCGAATATTAATTTGTCCATAAAAATCTTCCTCCCTCTGGTCACGTTATATTTGAAGGCTTCCACTAGGAGCTTGGAGACTAGGAGTAATTTCCAATATAACGAGTTGGGATATGAGATAGTGGTGTATCCGTTCGAGAGAAATTTCGTACGCTTCGCGAAATGGTAATAGGACGAAGTCTATTTCGAGGTGTCACGAGAAATAGCTCCTATATCATTCTCCGCGAGATCCACTTCGAATTTCCAATTTCGCTAGAACATGGAGATGAGTGTCATGGGTGAACGCCTTTCGTTTATTTCTGAAAGGCCCTTTATTATTGCGCAAAGCAGACCCTTGTTAAATTCAGCCAATTCCAAATTCACTACTACTACATCTTTCATAATTATTGAATACCAGTGCGATACAATAAGCAATTAAATGAGCAATTCGAACAAAACCATCCAAGAGTAGATCTCTCTTAGAAGTAGGTCATTTGATGCCATTATAATATGCAACAAAAAATTGTTTCCAGAACCTTACCAATTATATTTTTTATAATAAAGTACCCAATTTCGAGAAATTCAATCTAGAAATTTGGATACCTAGATTTCTATATCCATAGTCGATACTTTTTTACAAATATTTGTTCGGACTTATTAAACTGCTTCTTTCAGAAAATGATATGGCGATGTCAAACTTGAAAACATAGGGAATAGCCTCTGATACTACGCTCGTGCGTCTAACGAATGCTCATTCACAACCGACGATTCTCCACGAATTGCACATAATATTTTGTCCAACAACCACGTCGAAAATACCACTTTTTCAACCAAAAATAGTGGCGAAACGATCGATTTCTTGATTGATGACGTGAGCGTTGAGAAAAGTAGGCGAAAACCCACTGGTGTGGAAAAGTGATCACGTGAGCGTTGAGAAAACTACTTTTCTCAACGCTCATAGAGCCAATTGAAACTGGCTGACCAATACTTCCACAACTCCATCTGAAGCACGTGTGTCAAATTAAAAATAATAGTTCGAACAGTAATGCAGAGAGAAATAAATAAGGTATCAAGAATTCACTGAATGATGATGTGCCCCTAGAATTTCTATTATTCAGATGATTCTACAGAAAATAGTTTATTCCAAGATTTTTTAACATAAATCTTCATCCATGGGTATGAAGTTATTAATTCGGTATGTTCCTTTGCTATACATTAGGTGTTTGAAATATGATATACTATTTCCTTATCGGTCCGAGTTATACTATTAATACGTTTCGAGGGTGAAAATGTAGACTCGCGGTAAAGCGATCAGTGAGAAGATCGATAACTGTATCTGGTAGCTAAGGTTTCAGAGAGAATTTGGCCAATCTTGTGAATGCCCGATCATCGATCTCATTATTCTTATCACTTCCATTAATTCTACGACGCACCGCATCACCAAGCATAATTTTGAGCACAGCCCGGGTGTGAAATATTGAACATGAAGAATAAATGAGAAATATGTCTATTTATTTCTGCACCCTTCAGAAACTCTTATACAGAATGCTTATGATCTGGCACAATACAAGAACCTTTCATTTTATACCATAATTTTATTATTATATTATCATGCGAAATGCTGATATGATTTCGTGTGTGTCGATTTTTGGTAGAAATGAGCAGAACAGTCTTTTACTTTGTCCGTATTCCAGACTATTTCATCATCTGGATTAGTAATCCCAACTGACTCAATGCTATCACTTACTCCTCTTATCTTCTTATTCCATACAAAAGGGTGAATTGTGGAACCTTTAGTCACGAGTGAATCTAAAATTTTTGTTTTACAGAAGAGTATGATGGGAACAGTGATTTACCATGATCACAATATTCAGTTCGTGATGTTAACGAAATATTTGATGTTGAATACTTTTCAGGAACAAAGCCATTCATTTAACAGTATTCTGTGAGTACTGTATTTCTGCAACGTAAGAAAACGTCCTGATTCAAACCTGATAACGGTCCAAAAACAAGCAGTCTTCAGAATAAGTCCTCAGGTGTTTTTGGAACATCAAGCGTTTCTGGAACATTTTTTGGCCTAACAAGAGAAGTTTCCTGAAAAGGTCTCGAGATTTTCCGGCATTTTCATCCAATAAACGTTTTTCAAGACATTTTATTTAGCTTCTCAATTTTTTGGCGCAGTGAGTAAGGATGCCACCTTTTTCACACATTCTGGCGATGATACCATATACAGCAGCAGGCTCATTATTCTATGGTTTTTTAAATATGAGGGTGATTTCGTAGGTTTCTTTTCTTCATTTATCAACCCTATGAAAATTTAACAGTCTCGTAATAATTCGCATCTTCCTTTAGAAATTGAACAATTTTCTCGAAAATAAGCTTCCCTTCTAGAACATTATAATTCTTCGTAGAACTAAATTTTCTATTATTTATTATCACAGATAGGCAGTTTCATTCAAGTGCCATGGGACGGAGGTTCTCATCAAACCTTTCGTACTGTATCTCTATTTCAAAATCTCCACCACATCAAGGGCGTTTACCTACTAGAAGTGGTCACAGTGGTCACACGCTGTTGACACGGCTACTCTCATTCCTAAAGTTACCAAACGGGACCCCCCAAAATGCCTCTGCAGCGTCGATCAGCTCGCAGCGTCCTTCCGACGCATTCGTTTGTTCCTTCCTGAGCAGTGACAAATCATCGGACGCCCCCTCCATGTCATGCTCTGCCAACGCGCAGGGTCCAGCGGACCGAGCATAGATACAGGTGTTCCGTAGCCTCGAGAGACAATTCGTTCGATCATCACATTTGATTAACGACAGTTGACAGAGATGCTCATAATAGATTGATCGATTTTGGTTTATCAAGCGCATCGAAGGTAATTATTTAAAACCTGGTATTTCTTATATCAGCCCTTCTTAGGGCAAACTTCAATCATACCGAATCACATCGAATCCAGCCGATGGCTCCGTAGCCATGGACACTATTCCATCCAAATCGGATCTTGACTTTCCGCCTGAACACTCTTTCGATTTTCAAACGGTGGAATCTAAATGCTCCAAACGAAAATGCATTGCTTGTCTCTAAAGATCGGTCACCCTTTCACTTCCGACGATGAGTCTATCTTTTCAAACTCATGTGGTGACACACACGTGATCCCTTGGCCGAGGTCCCTAAGCTTCTGGCCCTCTCCAGTGTACCGGAGTACACTGCGGTATCGCAATCCTGCGTCTGGTGTCTTCGAGTTCCCGGTTCCTGTCGGGTCTCCAGAGGACACCTGCGCGGACGCCAATCCCGTGATTGGCGGCCCCGAGTTCCTGGCCTCAACTTTTGGACATACAGCATCAAAGCGACCAGGAAGTACCCCTCCGTTCAAGGAGTGTTACGAAGGTGCGAGGCTTTTTGTACGTCCTACCACAAGAGCCGTACTGGAACTTGTGGCCCTTGCCCCAACGGCCTCGCAAATAGGCACTTGGATACTCACTTTACATGACCGTGGACCCAAGCTTATATGGTTCGGATTTGAAAATTTTAACTCAACTAAGGAGGGTTTCGAAAACAAAAAAAAACTGCTCCCGAGTACAGCTTGTTTTCCGACAGTTGAGTTTGAGTGTGGACACTTGAATGGGATATCAAGTGTACACACATGTCTTCAGCGTCGAACCTCCCGCTTGAAATAAGTTAAACGCAGTGGAAGCATGACCTAGGCGTTCCTCACGAACCCATCGATAATAAAGAAACATCATCTTGAGGATTATTCTCTCTCGAGGACTCACTGCTTTATCTTGCTCTCCAGTTCCTCCAAATATGTTCTGCTCGATAAATTTGACACTTCCAAGCTCTGGCACTTCATAGAAACATATAAAGCTTTATTGTAATCCAAGTATGTTTTCTTTGCTTTCTCGTGCATATTTAGATGCAGCGGAATGTGTTTTTTCCAGCATGGTAAGTGGTGGGGTACTTTACCTGCCTAGGCCGGGAAAGTGCAAATTCACGGCGTATGCGCACACGCATTTGTTACTTCACCTCGCGTGTACTGTTCTCGCGACTTTTCTGCGCAATACTTGTCCTCCCAAGCTTGCTGCTAAAATACTACTCTGCTGCCATCTTACACAATCAATTATTATTCACTTGGGAGTCACAATCACTAATGGAACAAACTCCGGTCCTGGGTAATTTCCGATGTTCAAGTGCAGATTCGAAACGGAATCATTCAAGTTAGAAAGTACGTCCCTTAGATGTTTGTGCGTCTGTTTTGGTGTGTTTTCGAACTTCTGGCATTCATGAAATCCATGTTTATTTCTCACATTAAAAACTCTAATACATTCTCCATTCCTAATCAATGCTTTCTCCAGTGTCTCAAAACGTTTCTGCTCCGAATTTTGCAACTTTTCGCTTCATGGAATGAGTTCAAAGTGAACTTTGAAAAGTAGTTAGTTTAGTCGGGTTCTCGTCAAACAGAAACTGGAAGTGTATCAAGATCGGAAGAAACTTTTATAGCAGTGGCTTGTACGAAAAGCGAGTTGATTTTCCCGAAGCTCGTGTCTCCGGAAGTTACGCCAAAGCGTACATAATCACAGAAACGGAAATGCGTGGTGAACGGACGAATTGCGCTGCGACGAGTTTCTTGCGACAGACTTTGAAATCAATCAGCGCTTGGTTGCATTCGCGAAAATGAATATCACCGTCTATGGAATCCACTCGCGACCTAATCAGATTAGTCTCGCGCGTGTCTAAAGCACTCGGAGTTGCGGGAAATGCGAGAGCCGCAACGTCGCGTGCTTGCAGAATACCATTTAGAAAACTACCATGATGATGTTTGACAAAATCTGATTTTGTCAATTTTTTAGGCGCAATTGTGTCCTCTGTTTTTTATAGAAAATAAAATTTATTGAATTATGGAATAGGATCCATCAACTCATTCAGAAAAATGGTAAGTAGAGATATCCATTCTTTTTTCCTTAAGAACTATTCGGATAGGGTATCTGGTCCAAATGACTGACTTCCATAGTTAAAGTAACCTTTTTAGAGTGTTGTGTATTACATGGTTACAGCATCAATGTATCGAATATTTTCATATGACGTCACGTCCTGTTGTTAAAATTAATTAATTTGCGTTCATCTCCCTGTGGACGGCACGTTAACCTTGTTGATAAGGACTATCTCAGAGTTTTATATTTTCTAGCGTGCAAGTTGTGAAAATTTCGTGCTAAGTGATATTTTTCCTAGTGCAGATGTTATTTTTACAAATATGGATGACCGTCTTTCTGGCCTGTGAGTGCTGGATCTGACGGAAGATCAATTTGTGCAAGGTCCGTACTCTCTGGCGTTTGATATAACATCTGCAGTAAATATAACCCTTAGGCCTCACATCTCTGGAAACGCCATATTTGTGCTTAATTTTCTTAAATCGTAAATCTGACTTTTACCTAATGTCAACAATGACAGCCAGCACCGGCATTTGAGTATGTCAGCTATCTGAACGTATCGTCCACGACGTAATTAGCGTACTGGAACTAATATTATCAATTGGACAGGGCGTCGCAATTGAGTATTCAATCTATTCCTTCAGCGTCTGCATTTGAGTCGCAACCAATGCATTAGGATGGACAGCCAGATCTCTGGATTGAAGTTTTCAGACATTGGCCACCATCTGAGTTGTAGCGTCATTTGCTAGTCACGATAAATACAGTTTCAACTTTATAAAGCGTTTACTTGTTTTTGTTAACAAGCGATAAACGGAAACACCCTTTAGTTTTCAAATCAGCTACAATTCAATTTCCTCATATATACCTCCTTTATTTCTCTTATATCCTTCAGCAGCCTCCTTACTTTTCCTACTTAGATTGATCTATTCAATCTTTAAGGACATGCTTTACGTGCAAGATTCCAACCAAACTAACATTTTTTTCTGCAACAGCTCACCTCTGCACTAAATAAGATATCGAGTTGACATTTCGGGTGAAGCCTTAGAAAACAAGGCTTTCATACGTATGTATACGGAGTTTCGTTCAGAAATGTTGGTAAAAATTTATTATCGTGAACATCTGCACCTCCCCATAGTACCATATTTTTCCAAATATTTTCTGCAATGTCAATTTCTCAAGCAGAAGTTACGAATTCATGGGAAAGTAAGGAAGAATTTTCTGAATCAAGAAAGCACAATTTCCAGCAAAAAGCTGAATTACTCAAAAGAGATGAACTCTTTACTGGAATAAAGTAATTACAAACTCGAAAATACGATGTCTTTGTACAATATCTGAATGTCGAAGCGAACCGAAGTCAGTTTTTTTCCTGAACAGTGGACTTCTATAGCAGAGATTTTTGGATATGGAGAGGAAATCTCTCCAATAGAAAAGTTGATTCCCATTTGAAAAAGATAACATTTTAACCGAAATGTCTCATTTCAAATAAAATAGTTCATGCTACGATTAAAAAACTCCAATTTCGCCTAAAAGTTGGCGCGCGTTTTTCGGATCTCGCGCTTCACGCTCGATGGTAATCTCACCTCGCGCTCTGCACTCGGTTATGGATTAACTTCAAGCTATGCGCTCGGCCTTTGTAACTCCCTATACAGTTGTATATATAGCTCACGTGTCTCGTGCCGCGCACTCAATCAAAGTTTGTCCAAAGCGGTAGAGAAGTTTTGTTGCCTAGATTTTTCCACATGTTGTGTAGTTTTTCCAGAAACTCCCCCTTTAATTTTTAAATTCCTTTTTTACGATTGAAACAAAAACTACGAGTCCAATGGGAAAAATTTTAACAAATTTACAGATATTTTTCGGGTGAACAACTTTTCTCTATCAACCTTCTGTGTTAGCATTAGTAATTTTTTCAACAAATTAAATATTTCATTTTTATAGTTATCTTTTCTGATTAAAATGAAAAATACATATCCTGTAAGAGAAGTTGATAACACATAAAAAGATATTTTCCTGATAAAGAACTTGCGTCTATTTGATTTTTTCTGACCGCGAGTCAATGGTCCAAAAGTTAATTTTTTTCATTTTTTGTATGCTTTTTTATAAATGAAGCAAAAACCACTTGTCCTATCGAAAAGTTATAGTACCAAATTCGCAGATCCTTTTTTGGTACACAATTTAAGTTCATTTATATTTTCCCGTACGGTCAGCAATGACCGTCAGCTCCAAGACTGCTGGTTAACGAACTTGGCTTTTACTTTTGGTCCCTCGAAATGGGTGCCACAGCACTACCGAAAATGATAATTCTTCCGGAAGTTATCAAGTTCACAGATTATTCTTAATTATTTTCGTGCGATCAAAACTGGATTTTTCGATTTTTTGAGAAAATCAAAAAAGTTGTGAAGTCAATCTTGCAGGGATTGCAAAGAGAAACATCTTTTTCATCGATACTTTTTTCCATATCTTCCGTTGTTTAGCAAAAAATTCTCATTTTTGTTTATATCTTCGAATTTTGAAAATACCATAACTCTGACAGTTTTGTTCTCATCGAAAAACATTATGGGAATAAATTGCATTAACATACTTCACATGAGCATGATCTATTATACTAGCTAGTTGTTGTAGATATTTGTTAATAACAAATAACTCGACATATCAACCGAATTCTTCCCCCCGCCGACCCTCTTGCATCAAACCTGAGGCCTGGAGCCACAATAAAAAATTTTCACAGAGAGTTAAAAAAAAAAAATTTTAATCCAAATTTCGTACAAACGCCAAATCAGGTCATTACCCTCAACGAAGAAAAAATCCCCAAAAAATACCCTAAAAGGTTGTATCAGTTCAAGATGTTCTCACATACGTCTTTTAGCTTCCTTCAAAACATATCCAAAGATCAGAAAAATTGGATGTATTGTAACTTCCCTGCGCTCGAAAAACCACTATCCTTAAGGATAAAAATAAAATGCCCCTAAAAATGGTTACACTTTTAGATGGTCTCAAAATACGTCTTCAAATTCTTCACAAATCATATAAGCAAATTTGAAAAAATGTATTTCAAAACTTGCCAAAAGTATCACAACTTTTTTTTTGCATCTCCAGAAGGGACATAAATGACGAATCTTAGTAATTATTGTTCATATCAATATCATTATTATTCTGATTATACTTACCAAAAATGATTATTCTTCTATCACAAAAATTAATTCTTTCCAATCCAAGAGGAGACATTTTAACGTTAAAGACAGATTGTCAACAAGTAAGTTGAATATTTAGCCATAGAAGATTACCCTTTATTGGAAAAGATTATTTCCAACTAATAATCATACTTCATTCCTTTTAATTGTACCCTTTTCAACCTAGCCCTTAATTTGTCAAATGAAGAAGATGCATTTTTTTAAAAGGTAGTTGAAGACTTAAACCCAAACGTTCAATTTCAATACAAAAGACAGTTTACAATCAGCGAAGTTAATTTTAGAAGTAAAAGTTTAAGTTTGAAGCACATGGCTTTATAAAAAAAAAATACAAGTTTATTTGGATGCCAGAAGAATTTCCAATCCAGGAAGTTACCTTTTCACATGAGAAAAACTGTATGCCAAATAGGATGACTTCTACTCGAGAAACGATAATTTTCTGATCAAAAAGGAGGAGTGCGTTGAGAATTTGAGTGTTAAACAAACCAGATTTATTCTCATAAGCAAGATAAATTAATTTTGAACAAAAAGGTAGAATTGTTATCGAAATGGTTCGGACCACCCCCTCCCCCTTCCCCATCTATATAACCTGATTTTTCCAAATAATTTCCGACATGGTTACTTCACAAGTAAAAGATGCCACTTTTCAGGAATAACGTTTGTTTTTAACTGCAAAGGTTGGATTTCTAAATTGAAATTTATTTTTAGGTTTAGAAAATAAAATTTCCTTAGAGAAAAAATTAATTTGTGATCCAAACAGATGATTTTCCCTACGTAAAGTAATAAATATCCAAGCCAGATAGAAGATTCTGATAGATGCAACTTTCGAACTTGGAAAGAATAATTTTAACAAGTACTTCTGTGTCTAACCAAAATACATGGATTTACTACGCAAATAGTATAATTTTTATCAAGAGAATCAACTGATTGACAAAAAAGTTATTCATCTACCAATGACGAATAATGTTCAAGAAAAATCTTACATTTACAACTGAAGGATGCATTATATAATAGAAAACGTGAGATTTTCAAATAAATGATTGCATTGTTGATCGCCCAAGTTTAATTTCCACCAATTAATGAAGACATTAATAAAAAAAAATAGTTCAATTTTGAACCCAATTTCTATCTTTCGAATAACACTATGTGCACTATTTTTTACACTTCAACACTTCTACTTCAAATTTCGGAACTCTTATCTACGTCTTTGAATTTTCTAGCCAGATTTTCTACGTGTATAGACAAATTTTTATGTTGAGGTAGAAATTTATCCCCTGGCGAATCAAAATCCGATATTGAACTCAATGGAGACAGTTGGTATTTTTCTATCTCGACAAAGAAGACGTCGAAGAAAACTCAGCTCCAAGACCAGGATACTCAACCCTTCCTTGCAACGAACCCGGACAATAATACAACGATATTTCACATCAAGATCACATTCGTCGCGGGAAGAAAAATGACAGCCACGTCCCGTTCCCGCGCACGCAGTCTCCCAGGCGAAATTCATTTTGACAGATTTCATACATTGAATTGATGTTTATATGCCACGTTTGTCAGGAAATGAGTCCATCGCAAAACTATTGACTGCTTTCTTTCCTCCAAGTTGCGGCTTTCTTTGACAGAACTTCCAGAAAGCAGGAGCAAGATTATTCAATGCAATGTCCTGGAGATCAAATGCTTATGAAAATGTAGAGATCGGGATTTCGACGGAAATAGGAGAAGAGATAATGGAGAAACTTTTTTTATTTCGACTGAAATATTGTGCGATATCAATAAAAGATCCAAAAAATGTTTTTCTTTATCCCTTCGCCGAAAGTGCTCGTTTCCTGATTCAATTTTGAATCAGAAAACAACACTTTCGTGCACTGCTCGGAAGTTTGTTTCTTTTTTTACAGCAGGAAGTCCGTATCCTACTTTAGTTTGTGTGTTCTTCTCACCTCACCTTCCTGCGTCAAACTGGCTGTTATTATAGTTTGATTTTTGCTAGCTTTTTTGATCAACCAAAACAAAAATGACTTCTGAAATCCCTGATGACGATAACACTACCGGCGAGGGAGAAGTTATCAGAGACTTTGACGCCGAAGCTAAGTTAATAATAGAAGATGAAAGTTTACTCCGCAAGTCTGTTGACCGTTACAAACTAGTCTATGAATC
>WSXT02000006.1:2611816-2643826 GCA_011762715.2 Neuroterus valhalla
AAATCATGACTTTTATAACCCATTTCTAAGAAAAAGTTGCTAAAAACAATAGTAAAATGTTTAAACTCTCTAACTGAATATCAAATTATCAGTATAAAGTAGTATCTAATGTATTTGAAACAATCTACGTTGAAAAAACCGCGAAAAAATTACAATTAGCGCCAAAAACTTGAAAAAGCCCTTTTTTCACTTATGAAGGTTTTTGGGACCCTATAAGACAGACTTATGCGGCGATATTTGAAAAGTAATATTTTATTCACATTCTGTGACTAACTGTTACGAGAAATAGTGAATTTCGAACTCGATTCACCTAATATTGAGAATTCTGAAGAAAATTGACAAAAAAGTCTTTTTTTCTTATGGGAAATACGTGTTAAACTTCATGGGGCTTGCGCCACCTCTGAATATTATTTTTTCGAAAAAAATGCGTTTATTTTTTCGAGGTTTCGAATAAATTTCAGGGTATTTTGCATAAAAATTCGAAAAAAAAATTTTTGGACCACCCTTGTGGTCATACTTTTTCAAAAGTCGTAGTTTATTATTTACCGGCGTGTAAAATATTTCTGTATGATTTAAAAGTTTATTGGTCAAACAAAGAATGTTTTGAAGGAGATCAATAATTTTTCGAATAAAAAAAATAAATTTCAAACAAAAAAGTATCGTTTATCGATTTTGTAATGAAACTTTGTAATGAAAATTCAAAACAGAATTGTAGATCAATTTCTGTATAAAAAATTCCTACTTTCGGTTTTTTTTGGCGTCTCTTGTGACGTTTCTCTGAAAATTTTACTCTTTACGATCAGAATAAAATCTACTTCTCCTTTCTGAAAATGATTAATAACAAATTTCAAGATCCTTTTCTGGGAAAAAACTTCGATTAATTATTTTATTTCATTTCATACTTTATGTATTTTTTCTGAAAAATCAGGATTTTCATCAAAAGATTCCTGACGAAAATTAAAATAACTTTTTATTAATGTATTCTTCCTTTTTATTTTCACGGATAGAACAAAAACTACGCTCCCTATTAAATAATTGTTGTCCATAAAAAATGACCAATGACAAATTCATAGTTCTTTTCTGAATGAAAAACTTGTGTTTAGGGAATTAATTCCTCCATTTCTTATATTCTTCCCAAATCTCGCAAGTCGAAACCTTATATTTACCTGTAATGTAAAAATTCTGGGAATATTACTTGAACTATTTACTGAAGCTCGTATAGATTGAGAAATTCTACTTAGATCGTTCCAGATTATTTTAGCTCGTTCAAGTTTGAAAAAAAGGGCGATAAATATTTGAATCAGGTAAAAAGTCTCAAGAAACTCATAGAGGTGCAAAGAAACAAATTCTGGTTATTAGGGAAACAAATCACAAAATTTGAATACGCGTAATTTTTTAGATTTTTTTTTTTTTTTTTTGCGAACCGAATAATGCGCATCGCCTAGTTTACGTCCGTATGATCATAAAAAGAATGGTAAATTTCTTTCTTTAACGTCTGGGAAAACTAGGTTTCAATGATTGAAAGGCTGTAAAACCTTAAAAATACGACATCTTCCAGACTAGTAATTTTCAAGGTTTTATATACTTTCAATTATTGAAACGTTCGTATGAATTCACTCAAAGGGATTCTGAAATAAGAAACCCTTTAAATTTCACAATACTACA
Organism: Neuroterus valhalla; assembly: GCA_011762715.2. Taxonomy (NCBI): domain Eukaryota; kingdom Metazoa; phylum Arthropoda; class Insecta; order Hymenoptera; family Cynipidae; genus Neuroterus; species Neuroterus valhalla. The sequence goes on from WSXT02000006.1 coordinate 2,613,482, forward strand.
TTCGGAACAAAGGAAATTCATTAGAAAATTTTTTTTTCCTTTCAGAAATGGGGATTGCTATTTTTGGGATGCTATTTTTTTCTCAACTGTGAAAAGCTCTTTTTTCCATGTAAGATTTTTGTTGTGTTTGATTAAAAAAATTTTGTTTTCAATTCTTTTATGAATTGAAAGAGGGATTATTTTATATTTCTGAGATTCTGATTGAACTGGAAGGGGCGAATTTTTTTTCAAGTTTATTCAGAACATTGAAAACGGTAGCGTGGATTTGTAATTTTTTACCCAAAAATCTTTGAACCGTTCAATTTATAAAATTTTTGGAGTTCAAGTTTTGCAGAATAATCGAATTCAGTTGAAAATGTTAAGATTGAAAATCAGTAAAAGCTTTTATTTTACGTGTTAATTATTCACCTCTTAATTTTTCTAATTCCGAATTGAAATTTGTTAAGGCTTTAATTTCAAAAACTTTCAATTCACTTGTAGCCCAAACTGTTCAACCGATTTTGATTTCCTTTCTTTCAAATTAAAACATATAGAAATTCCTTACAAAATTGTCGAGGCATATTTCCAAGAAAGTTGCTAATTTTATCTCATAACACAATGAAAAAAATAATAATAATAATTCCGAAGATGCCATTCTGTGGGGATTCGTCTCATTTATGCAAAAATTCACAATATTAGGGGAAAACTCGTCTCGAATGATGTCTGGAAGTATCGGATGTTCAAAAAATTATTTACAATTCCTATAAACAAATCAATCAACAAAAGTTACATTTTCGGTCAAAATGATATATAGCTACTCCAGATGTGTCTTTTGTGAGTGGAAATCCGAAGAAAAATAAGATGCGATATGTCTTATAAGAAATATGTACCATTTGTTAAGTATCTCGACCAGTTATATGAACAAATGCATCAATTCGTCATTTTTGAATAGATTTCATACTTTTTTCAACAGAAAGGACAATTAATATCCTAATTATAGCTTTTTTGTGCAATGCTCTGTTTTGAGGCACCAAATATTATTTCTTTAAACAAAATTGATTAAAAAATATATAATATTGACATTTTTCAGTTAGTGGAATTGTTTTTTTTTCAATTCAACTTTAGGCATGTTTAAAATATTTCTTGATATGATACTTGGTTATGGAAAAGAATCACTGATGTTTGTTGAAACAAGTTAATGGAAATAATTTATTCTATCTTCATATTTAACACCTTGATTTTTATTTTTTCGGAGAAATAAATTCTTGACATATTGCTAGTAGCTCTCTGTAGTTATTTTTTTATTATATAAAACAAAAAGTAATTGTTGCGAAAAATTTGCTATACAAATGCATAATGTGGCCATGTTTAAGTAGATAAATATATTTTTTCAACAAAATCAATTAGATGTGTTAAAAAAATGGGTTTTTTTCTGTAATATTTTACTAGTGGACAACAATTCACGAATAAGTTGAAAGTTTTTAAAAATATTTTTGAGACTTTTGGCTGATTTTTATAAAAAAGAAGGCAATGTGCTGTTTCCATTAAAATATGGCCTGAGAGTAATTTGTTCATCAAATTCGCTTAAAAACTAATCATTGTTGTCCAACAACAAAATATCACAGTAAAGGCCCATTGGTTTTAAACATTTAATTGATTGCGTTGAAGAAACTGAATTTACCTAATAAAACATCGCCTATTTAGGCATTTCCTTATTTTGCTTTTGAACAACAAATACTTGATGTGTGAATCTAATGAAAAATTGCCACGAAAAGGTTCGAGCAAGACGATGAGAATATATTTCGCTGAAAAAACGAGATCTCTATGCTTGAAAGTATTGAACCAATGGATATGTTCATTTAATTTATTTGAACAAATAGAAATTATTTCATCTCACAAGAAGATATCATATCGGCAGGTATCTTTGAAATGTCTGAAGTTTTCTAAGAAAATACAAATCCCCTTCACTGAGTAATGACAATGTTTTTCATTTACTTATAAGTATGACATTTTTTGTCCTTCATGTTCAAAAAACGTAACAAAACTTTTCGAAAATGACGGATTCATGCATTTTTCATAAACTTCTTTTGAAAAATGAACAAATTATCCGGTTTTCACAAGTCGTATCAAAATTTTCTTTCCTTCAGATTTGTACTCGAAACCCCCATCCATTGTAGCTATATTTCATGTTTACAGACAATCTAACTTTAGTTGAATAATTTTGTTGTAAAAATTGCAACCAATTTTTCACATATCTAATACTGCCAGATTAAAATCAGTGGAGTAGTTCAGGTTTAAAAAAAATCTCGCAAATCCCAGATGCAGATATGAGTAGCTTAAACCGAGGGGTAAATCACTCTCGAATCAGTGTAATTAATGCAAAGAATCTCTGTATTTAATGACGGCGATACGGAATCATTGTGAGTTCAATACGAGGTTTAATGTAACTCGTTATTTAGGATGATCAGTTAATGCGAATAAGGCGCTTACGTTATTTTTTGTGTCAGTAACGTCAGTAAGATGGACGTTTAATTTTAACGTTCACACTGATTTGAGAGTGAACGCAATTTAAGGAAGAGAATCAAATTAGTGTTCGTAGCGTGAACAACGTACGAAATAACAACAACAGTGTATCGTGGTATCTCCTGAAGTGCCCCTCTGCGTGTCCAAAACAAACGAGTCGACGTGACGTCACGCGTCACAACATTAGATCGAGCAACTGATCGACTGTGCGAGTACGTGGGCTTTTTTATTTTCTCTCGATTCTTGCCGATATTTTTTCATTGAACCGTATGCTACAAATGTTTTGTTTTTGGATTGTGCAAAGGTTTGAACTCGATCAATGTGCAAGGTAAGTAAACATTTGTTAGTTGCAGAGTATTTCCGATATTTTGAAGGGAGAAAAACGTGTCAATAAAATAGTATATTATGCACCTAGGGATAGACAGATGCGTTTTTTGTGGAGTGCGATGTTTACCGAACGAGTCGTCGGTCTCGTGCGCCTCCGGCACATTCGACCTTCGACTCGTTCGGTAAACATCGCGCGAGACAAAAAACGCGTCTATCCATAGGTGCATACGATATTTTCTTCAACAAATGCATGAATACACGGGGTTTCGAGTTTTTTTCCCTGCTAGGAGTTTTTTTCTCAGTTTTTTTCCCTGCTCTGGAAACAGCAGCTTCTGGCTCGCTTCACACGTTCGAAAACCCGTGTTTTTCATACATGTGTTGAAGAAAAGCTATGTATTAACTACATAAATTTGTATCTCGTACTTTTTTGAAACAGTCAGAGAGAAATTAGTTTACTATAATCAATTTCTGAAAATACGTAACGCTAAAAAATAAAGTAAAAATCACAACAGTTGCTGGTGAGTAAGCAATAATTATTAGTTTTTGTGTATTTGTTCATTTTGATCTTTTTATTGAAAAAAGGGGAACCATCAATCAAATAGTCAAATATAATAAAGTAATTATCAATCATTCATGAATAAAAGTCCAGGAATTGTCTTGAGTTTCATTTTTGTTGCGGAAAATGCATTTCATTTCCTCATAATTCATAGTTTTTTTTCTTGTAACTTTGGCCTACTTGCGCTACTTTTTTGTTACGCATTACATTGGTTGAATATTGTTTCACCTGAAAATTCATTTATCAAATTTTTTGTTGACAATTTATCTTTCTAAATGGAAATTCTTCTTTTTTGGTAGAACTCAATCTCCCCAGTTCAAAATGTATATTCTGGTCAAAAATCTCATTATTCTAGTTACAAATTCATCATTCTATTTATAACTCTGTTAGAAAATTTAACTGTTTTTTGAATATTGGTTTTATTAATTATGAAAATTTGATTACTCCAATAATTGGACACGTCGTTTATTGACAATTATATCATTTCCCTACTTGAAAATTCACCTATTTCAACGAAAAACTAATCTTTAACTGTAATTGTTCTATGTACAGATTCATCATTTCCGTTAAAATGTATCATTTTTGTTCAAAATTTAACTATTCCAGTTTTTTACCGAGGATTTTAGTTCAAAATTCATTAGTTTTCTGAAAATTGGTTTTATTGATTGAAAATGTAAGCATCATATTTTCGATTGAAAATTCATCTGTCTAGCGGAGAATTATTTTTTTGCAACTCAAAATTGAAATATTTTATTTGTGGTTAAAACTTGATCTCTTTTTGTTCAAAAGTCAAGTCTTTTACTGAAAGTTGGTCTTTATCAGATGGAAATCCAATTGTTTCTTTAAAAGTTCATTCGTTATGTTGGAAGTCGTCCTTTTTGAATGAAAATTAGTTGTTATTTCCAACTGAAAATTTAACTATTCTATTTTTGATTAGAAGTTTATCCTTTTTAGTTCAAAAATCAACAAATGTCTCAATACATATATTTAAAAAAATTATTTTCCACTCAACTGATGAATTTTCAAATAAACATTTGGATCTTCAACTTGAAAATCTGAATCCTGAATAATGAAGACCATCTTTTATCTTAAATGATGAAACAACAACTAGATGAGTTTTCAACTAAAACAAGTAATCTTCAACTGACGAAGTTGAATTTTTAACCAAAAAATTGAATTTTTAACCAAAAAAGTATTTTTTTTGGATGTGAAAATGATAGATTTACGTAAGGTTGCACCTCCTTCAAAGAATAATTTTTTGAAAAAAGTAGAAGGTCCAAAAAGTTTATATAGCGCACAAGAAAATTTAAAAAATAGACCCAAAATTATAAGCGATGAAGAATTTCGAATTTCGTTTCTGGAGGTGCTGGATGAATGAACCGTCGAAAATATCGATTTGAAATTATAATTATAACTATTCCATCGAGCTGGGAGTCAGAATTATTTGTCCTCGTTCCTGAAAACAAATTCCATATATTTACAAGTTAGTTTATAGATAAATCCTCGGATATATCATTGATGGAAGGAACCATACACGAAAATAAAGACGAAAATACTAAGAAGAAATCAGACTCAAATTATTTCTCAAACATATGAAATAAAGAATATAAGGACTCGTATAAGGACGAGAATAGAGTCACTGTCCGCGGTTACTGCGGTCAGTGTAAATAGCGCTCATAAGGAGCTTCCGCTAGAAGTCAGATCGCTGCATAGTGCAATCACAGTATTCACACTATGAGTTTGAGCGACTTGCAGTATGAAGGTTTCAGTTAAAGCGAATAAGGCGCGTACGTTCTACTTAGTGTCAATAACGTCAGTAAGGTGGAAGTTAAATTTCAACGTTCGCACTGATTCGATAGTGATTTGCCCCTAGTTTCTTACAAAAATACCATCTCTTATTAGAGTAGGAATCTATGTGACAGTACCTCGATTATCTCTTAAATCATACACTTACCGCTTGGACGGGTTCCTCTCGCGCCAGCGCCAGTTTCTCGGCTGTTCATGCTTGAGTGATTCTGTCCCTTTCCCCGATCCTCGCATGATGCAGCACGGCAGCCCATCAGCCTTGAAAATACAGGACCGTAATGCGTAGTATAGAAGTTGTTTACTTGGAGACTTACGACGCACGTATTCACGAGACTATACATACGGTCCTGAGTGTTTACCTTCGCCTAGTCAGTCGTCGCTTCAAATCTGGTTCGAACTGGATTTCTAATTTCTCTCGCGTCAGAACCACAACCTCCGATACTGGCCCACGTCTAGGCGGTAAGTGTACATTTTATTTTAATAATAGGTACGGAATGAACCAAATATTGATATCAAAAGTCTCTCGGTATACCAATAGAGAAAATTCTACCTCATTTGAATTCTACAATTTGTCAAAATAGTCTTTAAATATTCCGTCATATGGATTTCCATACACGCTCCCATGACCATTTATAGCCCAAAATAAAATCTTGTCTTGCCCCCATGGGACGAATCATCTTTTTTCCAAATCTCGACCCTTATTATGGAATCCATGGGGTGGAGAAACTGATATCAAGGGTAGAGGTGTCGGTGGTAGATCACGCTTATGGATCGCCGGAGGTGGCACTTGGCCTATGGCGACCGTATACCATAAAGTCTCACCTCTCACTCGCTTTACGTCCTTTAAACTGACGTCTCCATATATTGTCAGATTCGTATCGCGAAATTGGTCCTCTGGGACTGTCTGGGGAAAAATCAGTAAAAAAAACTGAAGCACAAGAACTGTGGAGTCGAGTCCGATACAACTGAAGGGGTGAGAAGGTCTCACCCCCGACCAATAAAAGTGCAGGGGATTACGCTCATTCGATAAAAAGACACTTCGTGGCTATCGCCTCGTCCTACAACTACGAGAAGTTTTTATACTGGCACGTATCGTTAAATCTGATAAATTTGCCTTGAGCACGTACCTGTCTTTACATGCCTACGTGTCATTTCACATTTACTGATTTTCATTCAATTAGTGCTTTTTACATCGTCATCATAATGAGGAGGTATTGGTTTTATGTGATAATCGACTTTGGCGGAATAACTGAAATCTCCACGTTTCAAGAGCTCTGAATACGAAAAAAAAGGTTTCCCTCACACCCGCCCGAAAAACACGATTTTGGAGGCTTGGTGAGAGCGAAAATGATCGATTTCATGATCGTTGATGAGTCCGTGTGGAAAAGTGTCCTTTCCACACTAGTGACCGTAAAGTTCGGTAATAGTATCATTGGCATGTCAGTAGACTCTGCGACAGTTTACGCTGCGAGACTTCACTTTCTCGTATTTCTCCTCCTTTCGCCCGTCCCCACTCTTGCTGGGCATACGGCGCACACTTGACGCGCCGCGTGTGTGTATCGAACACGGACTTACACGTTGCACGCGAGTGACGATGAGTGAGGGAAATCTGACACTACCTGTTCGCTTCCCCTATGGCCCCGGAAACGGGAACTGTCGCAGAGTCTACTGTATTTCTTTTGGGACAATATGTCCTAATATTTAAAATATATAATAAATTAATAATTACTAACGAAAAAGTGAAGGAAACATTATTTTTATGACTTTATAAGAACACAATCTTCACAGAATACGTACAATAATTCTACAAAAATATTAAATTTGTAGAATTGACATATGGAAATATCGAGACTTATGAAAGTAGTAGATTTCGATTGAATATCATGCATTCATGACATTTATATTGATTATTGGAATTAGACCCTAATTCAACTGAATTATAAAAGTTTACATTTCTTTTTAAATTTACTTAAGAATTCATTTGCTTGGTCATGATACAACTGTAAAAAATGAAGACATATATAAAAATTGATTATATTCTAAAAATCTTTCGAATACTTCTAACGACTTATATTATAAAGAATAGGATTGAAAGATTATATAAATATTAAAAGATTGGACAATTAAAAACTGTCCTTGTGAACAATATTCAAATAGTGATGAATAGAATATCCTTGAAAGAACATGATTATTCATTAGGGTGGTCCAAAAATGCATTACGAAAGATTCTTTTGGAATTTTTATGCAAACCGACCTAAAATTTGTTCAAATCCACAAAAAAATAAATGCATTTTCTTTGGTTTTGAGAAAAATTTCTTTTAGAGGTGCCGCAAGTCCCGTGAAGCTTAACACGTATTTCCCATAAGAAAAAAAGACGTTTTTGTAAATTTTATTCAGAAATCTCAATATCAGATGAATCGAGTTCGAAATTCACTATTTCTCTTCACACTTGGTCACAGAATGCGACAAAAATATTACTTTTCAAATTTCACCCCCATAAGTCGGTTCGATAGGGTCCCGAAAAACCCCCATAAGTGAGAAAAGGGGTTTTTCGAGTTTTTGGCGCTAACTATGATTTTATTGCGTTTGTGTTGACGGGGATTATTTCAAATACATTAAATACTACTGTATACTAATAATTAGGTGTTTATTCAGATTGTTTAAACAATTTATTATTGTTCTTAGCAACTTTCTCTTATAAAAGGGTTAGAAGTCAAGGTTTTTTCTGAATTTTTCAACTTATTTTCAACGTTCTAGTTAGGGCGTGGTTATAATCAAATGGAGTTACCAAAAATAATTGTTCAAACAATTTTTTATTATTTATAACAATATTCTCATAGAATAATGCTACAAAGTTGCGGCTTTTTCTGAAATTTACATCTTTTTGTCCAATTTTCACTTGAAGTGGGTAATTATTACTTTCTTCCAGCAAAAACAATTGTTTAAACAAATTGTGGATGTTTATAGCTATCTTCTTCTAGATTAATACTACATAGTTGCGGTTTTTCCTTAAAATTTCAAACTTTTTGTCACTTTTCATTTAGAGTGAAGTAATAATTATTTCATGTTAAAAAACAAATCATTTGAACAATTTATTATCATTGCTAATAATATTTTCTTTGCTTAATGATAGAAACTTGCGGTTTTTTCTGAAATTTAAAACTTTTCGCCCACTTTTCACTTTAAGTTACTTAATATTTAATTTAATATAACAAAAATAAAAAAGAAAAGAAAGAATGGAATAATTAAAATAAGGTGGGAGGGCTAGGTCTTGTATTAGAATATTCGCAATTCCAAATTATTTTTTTACTCTTTGCAATAAATTTCTCGTTGTAACTAAAAACAAAACTTTTACAATTCATTTGCAGAACTAGTCCTCGCACCTACTTTTACTTATTCCATTCTTTCTTTTTGTCTATTTTGTATAAGAGCTCTTTTGTTCTAATTATTTTTCTTAACATTGGAAAAAGAACAAAAATCATTTACTTGAAAAAATACAATACTACGTAAAATATGATTCTCTCTAATGTTTATTTATTATTTGTTCACAGCTTAAAAGGTAGAGCGAAGTTAAACATTTTAGAAAAAACCACTACTTTCTAGCATTTATCTAAGAGAAAATGGTCATGAACAATAATAAATTGTTTAAATAAGCATTTTGGTTAACTCGCATTAATTATTACTTCATCAAGTAAGAAGTTGATAAAAAGCTTAATAGTTTAGAAAAAAAACGCAACTTTTTATCAGTAGTCGAATAGAACATAGATATTAACAATATTAATTTGTTTAAAAAATTATTTTTGTTAGATAAATTAAATATTAACTCAACTCAAGTGAAAAGTGGGCAACAAGCTGTTTTGAATTTCAGAAAAAACCGCAAGTTTCTATCATTAAGCAAAGAAAATATTCTTAGCAATGATGATAAATTGTTTAAATAATTTATTTTAACATGAATTAATTATTACTTCACCCTAATTGAAAAGTGATAAAAAGTTTAAAATTTCAGAAAAAACCGCAACTATGTAGTATACATCTAGAAGGAGATAGCTATAAACATTCACAATATGTTTAAACAGTTATCCTTGCTAAATTAAATTGAAAAATTACCCACTTCAAGTGAAGAGTGGACGGAAAGTTGTAAATTTAAGAAAAACCCGCAACTTTGTAGCACTATTCTAAGAGAATATTGTTGTGAATAATAATAAATTGGTTAAACAATTATTTTTGTTAACTTTAATTGATTTTTACCTCGCTCTAATTGAGACGTCGAAAATAAGTTGAAAAATTTGGAAAAAACATTGACTTTCTAACCCTTTTCTAAGAGAAAATTGCTAAACCCAATACTGAATTGTTTAAACAATTTGAATAAACATCTTATATCTAATATTAGGATTTTTTATTAAAATTTACAAAAACGTCTTTTTTTCTCATGGGAAATACGTGTTAAGCTTCACGGGGCTTGCGACACCTCTAAATATTTTTTTTTTCAAAACAAAAAAATGCATTTATTTCTTTGTGGACTCGAACAAATTTCTGAGCGTTTTGCATGAAAATTCGAAAAAAATTAATCGTACTGTATTTTTGGACCACCCTAATGTACATAGATAACAGTTAGCATATGAACAAAATTGCATGATTTGAAAAATTTGAGTCTGGAATTGCATGTCCATCAAATTTATTATCAACCGAGTAGTTTTACTCCATTGCGGATGTACAAAATGTAGAGTGATACGACTCGCGTTATGATTTCTCAGATTATTATTCAAGCAAGTGAAAACATGTGCAGGTATGAACTCGTTGGAGAACGATCGTCGATCTAATATTTATAAACGAGCGTTAGCAGGGTCCAGACTCGCGTATCCTCGAATGCCCGACCCTCGTTGCGTGGCCCGGTCGCGGTCCACTTCAACCTCGAACTCTCCACCCCGAAATCTCATCGGCCCAAATGGCGCATCAACATCCATTATTAACCGGGTCCAGAATATTAACGATACAGTTACCGTATTCCAGAAGCTAAATTAGCGGAGATTATTACGAGTGGGCTCCCTCCCGTTTCTCTTCTCTCCTCAGAGTCCCAATTTCTCTCTTTCACACAACTACAATCTCCCACTTTTATTTTAAAAACTCAATAATGCCTAATAATGTTCTCTCTTGAGTGCTTATCACGTGTGAGCAATCGAGAGGAGAAAAGGTATCTCTTCGGAATTTCTGTGGATTTTATTGCTTTTTAAGGGCATTTGACATCCGGTTACTTGATACAGTATTACATTTTCTCACGTCTCACAGTGGTTCAAAATCCCAAAAAGCTGGCCAAAAGTCAGAATGTCGATATTTCACTCCGTTCGAGCACCCATATAAGGATTCGGGATCGCTGATTTCGAAAATGAAGTCAAAAATCCAAACTTCAAAATGGCGGACATTTTATTGAAATTTTCCATGCACTCACTTGAAAATGAGTAATAAGGGGTATTTGGGGTCGCCGATTTCGGAAATGGTGTCGTTAATACAAAATTCGAATTGGCGGACCCGAAATGAAGGACATTTTTATAAAATTTGCCATGCATCAACTTGAAACTGAGTTTGAAGGGATTTTTGGGGTTGCTGATTTGAAAATGAAGTCAAAGAATCCAAAATGGCGGATATTTCCTAAAGTTTGTCATGCGTTTACTTGAAAGTGAGTATCAAGGGGGTTTCGAGGTCGCTGATTTGGAAGATTAGGTCAAAAATCCAAAATTCGAAACGGCGGACCAAAATTGCAGACATTCCTCTGAAAAACGACTTTTTTCGAAGTAGGGCAGCTCGAGGCAGCAAGTGAGAACGGTTTAGAGAAGTAGACACTCTCCCGCAATAGAAACAACAAATCTTGACCCTAGCACTCGCAGGAAAAAAAAAGAATTCTCCACATGAACTTTAAATCGGGTACAAAGGAAGATGAATTTTTCTAATGTACGTACCTTCACGAGATCCTGATTTTTCGTCAGCTTTTTGAGATTTCGAACCACTGTGCGTCTGGCAGTTTTATATTTGAGAAAACTGAAAATAAGAGTGTGGTCCCAGAAGTAGCCAGCCTAACAAAAAAACGCAAAAAATTTTAGAAGGAATCAGATCAAAAAGTACTGACCTTACAGATCTTAAGTGTGGAGTTCAAAGCCGATACGTTCTTCAATATTTGCTCCACAGCCATCAGTAGTGAACGCTCCTAGTGAATTCGTGAACATGGATAAAACTGGTCATTGCTAGGAGATACAGAACTTTAAGTTGGAAGCATTTAGGAGATCGACACCCCAATATAACCACGTTATTCAACAAAACTAACATCATGCCTTATATAATTTGGAAGGTTTTATTCCAACCTACATCGGAGCCGAGCTAGACTATTCTCTTGAGGAGTCTCCTTCATCGTTCTCAACCGTTAGATATTAGGTGGCCGAGTTCGAACGAGGTAGCTGCGAATTCGAACATCGCAGTAGTCAACCAAATGAGTTGACAACGCCAGGAATGGTGAAGAAAATTCACAAAACGGTATTCCATGACCGCAAAATGTAAGTGCGCAAGCTAGCAAACATTTACGCCACATCAAAAAGTGCTGTACATCAAACCTTGACTGAAAATTTGTTCAGGAAAAAGCTGTGCGCAAAATGGTTGTCGCGTTTGCTCTCAGTAAAGCAAAAACCGCGTCGTAAGGATGTTTCGTTTGAGTGTTTGGCGATATTTCAGAAGAATGCAAGTGAATTATTTTATTGGTTCATAACCATGGACGACACTTTGGTTCATGATGATTAGAAACATTCAAAACACGGGACTAAAAGAGGACAATCGGTTCCAACGAAGGCGAAGACAGTTCCATCTGCTGGCGAGGTCATGGCGTCAGTTTTTTTGGGATGCACGTAGGATAATTTTCATTACTGATCTCTAAAAAGAAAAAAACAAACAACGGAAGGTAATAGATAAACTTATTGCAGCATTTAAGTAAAGAACTCGACGAAATAACGGCCATATTTGTCGAAAAAAAAGTCCTCTGTTATCGAGACATTGCACCAGTCCGCACATGCGCAATCGAACATGGCCGAAATTGATAAGCTGAAGTGAGAGTTGCTTCATCACGCACACTATTTGCCAGATTTAGCCCCCTTGGATTATTTATTCTTTCTGAGCCCGAAAAAATGGCTCGGTGGAAAAATATTTTCCAACAAAAAAGAAGTGGAGTCTACAGTTAATTGCTACTTTGAGGATCTTGACGGTTTTCACTATAAAGAAGGTTTAAAAGTTATCGAACGTCGCTGGAAAAAGTATGTTGAGCTGGAAGGAGACCAGGTTGAAAATAAATTTTAGTTTTTCGAAAATTTTTGCGTTTTATTTGTCAGGCCGGGTACTTCTAAGACCATCCTCGTATCATGCCAAAATTTTATAATGGTGTACGACAACTAAGCCCGTTTCACTATTTATTCTGCTCAAAAAATGCGCTTCTATAATTACAATTTCAACTAGGACTTTGTTCTCGAGTACCCAGCTAGAAATGCACGACCGGCCTCGGAGTAGCCCGTTACATCCTGTCGGGGTTCTAGTACTGGCTGGCTGTAATTGACCAGTACTGGATCTTCATGCTTGGTGGTACTGGCAAACATCAGGCGTACCATAGTGCCGGAAGTTTCCCTGGAACGAAAATATCATGAAAGTTCGTTGTTTTTTAGTATAATACCCGTTTACGATGATCTAGCTAGTTCAATTACACCTGATCAGGAGTTCAGTTTACTATTCACCAAAATCTAGCGTCAGAGGAAACAATTCTTGATGCTGTTATTGATCTGACATTTTTCATGGAATGGTGCCCGTCGTCGCCGAGTCTTTGAATGTCTATAAAAACACTTTCCAAAACATGAAATTCAAAAACCGGAAGATTCTCCACAATATTTAAAATCTGGTACAAATTATCATAACAAACCGCGAAGATGTTCATATAATTCTTTAGCCATCATATTAGAGCTGCACGTCTCTTGAAATCATCTTGGATAGCACTATGCCTATAGCGTCATTCGAAAATTTTCTTGTTCCGCAAAAACAAGTATGAAATCGATGCTTCTTCGATGCTTTTGTATTGTGGAGATGATAAAAATTGATCGGCTTTGAAGATCCATACTTTTCAACACGATGTCTGCCTAAAAATCTTCATACACCTCTAGGAAATATTTTCGCAAAATTTGGTAAAAGTTGGGCATTTGAAAATAATAAAAATGGATCAACCCTAACTTGTCTCTTTCATTTGTTGTGAACGACATAAAATAATTTCATTTGTATTACATACTAGAATCGTATAAGAAATAATCTAATCTCAAGAACATCCTCAATTTGATTACCTTTAACTGCAATTGTTCTTCAATAGGTAAAAATACGGTGCTTCTAAATCTCTTTGTGTTGAGGAATTCACACTTCTTGTATTTATAATTACTTATCACTAATATAGACATGTCTTTATGGATCACTTACACCACATGTGTTAAGGGGGACACTTCCATTCTGGATCGATCAGTAAAAATAGCGTTAGTTGTCTGTCAATTCTTTGCGCTCGCTGGTTACTATTTAGGCACAATTATTCGAATTAGATAATCGTACATAAAGAAGAACTTAGAATAACTTATGTTTTCTAAAAATGAATTGTTTCCTGTAGCAGTTCAATTTTTTGTCGCTCATCATTCCCTCAAATTCGAAAAAATTGGCACTATAACAATAAATGTAATTTTTCTAGATCATTCATATTTTCCGTGAGGACAGAACTTCAAATTCTCATGTAATTCTTTAGGAATATTCATTGCTAAGAATGGAACTTAAGAACATTTCTGTTTTCAGAATAAACAAATAAAATAAATGTTTGCACGTCAGCAAAATGAACCATGCCTCAGCATTTCGTTATATCTTGATAGCATTCATACACGTGTTTTTTTCCACTTTGATTTCCCACCATCAGCATGGTACCAGCCTGGTCGCGCAGCCAACCGTCTGCCAGTACTGAGCAAAACACCTGTTTCTGCTGTCAAGAGAGTAGTGAAAGGGTCATCAACTCAATGATTATCTCATCAAAATCTGGGATAATCCAGAATTTGGTTTCTACGTTCTCTGAATTCAATATGATAGAAAACGTGAAACTTTGAGTATCTGGTTGTGGGTTTCACGTTGAGTCGTACATATACTAGATCAACAATTGAAGTTCAGTATCAAGAAACCTTTTGTGCCATATTATGCGAAAAATTTGAACTTCAATAAGTCAATCCTTAAACTCACAAAGACCTCCCGCATTCTATTGTGGAGATGGATTGTCCGTAAATCGAATCATGGAATACGAATTGATATTTTCAGGTTTTCAAGAGCAAACTTTACAAAGTCCTAGAGTTGAAGCAGTAAAAGACTGTGTCAAGATTTCAATAGTTATGAATATTTATAAGAACGCCTTTCAATAATTGCAATCGACGGAACGAATATGAATATCAGTGTGAACAACAGGTTGTGGGCCCTGCTTGATCGCGAGAAAGAATAAATTTCTGGAACTGTCCTACTTTTCCAAGTTTGTTGTGCTTTCCTTTGTATTACTTGAGCATAGACCAATTCAACGGGAACTGTAAAAGAAACTGTAACGGAAGTAGAAAAAGCAGTTCAAGGATGCGCTTCAATTGCAACCGACTTTCACAGTTCAGGCTTGCGAACAAAAGAGCTACAAGCTTTCGACAAGGACAATAATTTTGAATCATGCATCCTTCGAAAGACCATGAAGTAGGATATGGATGAAGTATACCTACCAATGAGTCGTGTCAATCCTTAGAAGATTGCGAGTTCTATCAATTTACTTCTAGAGTAAAATTGATATTTATTCCATTTGCAAAGGTTACTACAATCTGTTAACATAATATGATGAACTATATTCATTTCGCTCCGTAGCTGACTTGGGCTGCCTTTATTTCTGTTTTCATAAGAAAATTAAAGGGGATGGAAAGATCATTCTTGAAATTAAAGAGTCTTCGAGAGCTTTGTTAGTACCACTCAAAAATTAGGAATACTCGCCTTCATTAGGTGGCTTGGAGAAAATCTTCAAGAACAGCGTCAAATAAGATTTACAACTGGCCAATATTCATTCGCATCAATTTGAACTAAAATATTTGTTTCACCGTAGAAAGCAACACCATTTATACGTCAGTGGAACAAGGCAATACCCTGCAGTCAGAAATGATGCTCTTCAAACTCTTCAAAACTCTGTCAAGGGAAGATAAATTTTTTCAGCATAAATTATACTGGAACCACTAGAAAAAATGAGTCCAGATGCTACTGATGAAAAACTTAGATTTTGACAACAAAATCTATGCCCAGATCACGATCTTTTGGAATTTAATCATCATATCGCGGAGGAGCATGTGCCAAAGAAATTCTTGATAAAAGATGCGATGCAAAAATGATTAAGGGGGTCGTCTACCTTCGCGCCCAAGTGACCTTCCTTCAAGTGACATCTGCCGGAGCGACATGGTGAACTCTGTGGCAAGAGTTCCCAGCCCCAAAAGCTTGAAACATCATAACAATCATATGTACTTAATTGTTATCACGACGACCACAAATAGACACAAGCTTTTTGAAATATTTTGAAATTTGACAAAATGGCAGCGACTTCAACAAAAAACGCGTTTATCGACCCTGTTTTTAGCCGAAAAAGTGTTTCTACAAACTCTTGCCACAAGTTCAAAATAATACTACTTTCGGGAAAACGCGTTTGGAGATAAATGATTGTACATGAGGAGTAACAGGCATTTGGCTTTTGGGACTGCATAACTTATGAACCAGAATGTTTTTGATCAAATCCTTCACAGAGCATGTTCCTAGTAACGTCTAGATTCGGAATGAGCAAAAAAAAATTTTCGATTTTTCAAAACCACGAAGGTAGATGATCCCTTTAAAGCACTGCCGAGAGATCTTATATCGCAGATATTGGAAGGGTTTGTATCATACTTTAATATTGTTAAAACCATGATCGACCTTCCATTTTAGCTGATTTACTTAGAGAAAATCTTCATATCGAGATTAATGCGCCACCATTAGGAGAATCAAAGGTACATCCTGCTGTTGTGTATGAACTTAAACTGAATTGTGGTGATTCGAAAACTATGTAGAATCCCCGAAAAGCAAGAAAGATTTTGTTCTATACATATTTCCAGGGACATTCTCATGGCACGCTGCGCCTGCAGCTCGCAAGTTTGAGCGCGCCTATAGGGCGCGCGTCATTTGTGACTCGCGCTCCGCGCTCGATGATGTTTTAAACTCGTGCTACACCCTCGGCGTATTTTTCACCCGTGCTTTGCGCTCAACTTCTTCCGTGCTTGATTCAGCTCACATTTTACAGTGCTGACACAGAGTTTCAAATATTGCAAAACTCCTGAAAGCCTCTGATTCTATGAGGATTATTGATATTTTTTATTTTTGATGGAATTTTTTTTCATTCTCATTCTAAATAAGAAGGTATTGGTTTCATGACAAAAATGACTTTCACGGATTTAATGAAATCTCCATGTCTTGAAACCCCTGAGAAGGAAAAAAAGATTTTCACAAGGATGTCTGTCTGTATGTGTGGCTGTCTTTCTGTGTGTGTGTCTGTCCGTCTATCTGTAATCTGTACACTCGATTATTTTCGAGTGAATAGTCATCTTGGATTGTGCTTCGGCACACTTTTGCAAGATCACCTCTTTCATAAGATGCATAGTTTTTGTTCAGATCGTGATAAATGTTACCAAAAGTACAAAATTTCATTTTTCAGCGAAAATTTGCGTGATACGAGAAAAATGAAAATGCCGAAATCGTTCACCTTAGAAAAATCTATAAATTTACTGCTGACTATTTGTCAATAAGAATAATTTTTTACGTTTTAATCACAATAATGTATTAACAAAAATGAAAAAATATCATTTTCCAGCCCGAAAATAAGAGACAAGAAGAAATGCTGAATATAAAAATTGTTCAACTTGGAAATGCCATCAAGTTTTATTTGAACTATTTTTCAACAAGACGTATATTTTCTGTTTTAATCTTGACAACGCTTTTTAAACAATGAAAAATTTAATTTGCTGGCCAAATTATGCGAGATTCAAATATCGGTAGCGAATACTGTAATCAGAATGTGTTCCTCATTGCCGGTAGATCCTTCAGTTGAATTCTTTTCCTTTTAATAAAAAAAAAAATGTATAATGTCCACAGAAGTGGAGTTTTTCAATCGTTTTGTTGAAATTTGCAAATCTGTGTATGCATTACACTGTAAGCTGAATGAAGTACCGAAGTGGCGGGCAGATTTTTCGAATTTAATTTCACTCAAGGCTCTACTGGCCTTAAGGAACACGATCGTCACGATTTAAACAAAAAATATATGTCTTATTGAAAAATAATTTATATAAAACTTGTAAACTTTTTTGAGATGAACAGTTTTGCTATTCAATATTTCTTCTTCCCTCTTATTGTTTGGCTGAAGAATAAAATTAAGCATATTTAGTAACATTTTCCATGATTGAAACAAGGACCATGCATCTTTTGAAAAAAGTGGTTTCAATAAAATTGGTAGATCTTTTTGAAATGAATAATTCTGTTTCTCAACATTTTTTGCACTTTGCATAGTTTGACCGGAAATGTGCATTTTTGATTATTCAAAAAGCTATTTTGATGGAAATAACCAGAAACAAAATTGATAATGGAGAAAAAAAGCCGAAAAGAGAAAAGCGTGAAGCTCAAAGTAAATAAATTACTGAGAGCGAAGCGTGAGGTTATTTCATCAATATAGCGAAGCGCGAGATTTGACAGACGTGTACCCTAGGCGCGTGCAGCGCGCAAACGGAATTCATTTGAAGAAACAAAATATTAGTAGTTAAGTTGCTGAAAGTTATTAGAAAAGCCATTATTAGAAAGAGTTACCCATTTCAGAACAAATTATGGATATTTTCTCAACAGAAAATATAAGTAAACTGCAACACTTTTATAACGCAAGATTTTCTGTAAATACATTTTACTTTCTTCTAAAAATGTTTACCATGGGGATTGTTCAATATAATAATAATACTTCATCAGTTTCATTATTTCTTTTAGATCAATTAGGGTTAATACTTTGAAAAGTACAATGTTAGTAACAACATTTCACGATAAATTTCAATCTAAAAGAAATAACATTCTAATTCAGAATAAGGAATTTTCAGTTTAGTTCTTTTCCCAGAAGAGATATCTTCTTCGTATGTTTTCTCGTATACAAATTCTCAAGGGTCGTCGAAACACATTGAGAACAAGTGGAAAGATGCTAGGAAGAAAGTAGAAGTCTATCCTCCAGAAGAGTAGTACCTGTCTGGGGACAAGTCACATTTTTCAGATCCCCAGGGCCGATTTCCAGAACCAATTGTCGCGAATATATTCCCCATTCTGGGTCATTCCGAATTTCTACATTGCTAGGTGAATACTCCCAGAATTCATAAATTATGGAAAGTATCATCCTCCCTTTTCCCAGATCCTTGCAATACTGTATATAAGGCACTGAGAATGACAACTAGATGAAGCTCACTTCCTTCGAAAACCGTTTTCGTAGTTTCAGGTACACTGGGTTGATACCTATTTTTTGATGTTAAAAATGTGTTATTTGAAGAATGTGTTTTTTGAAAAAATTAATTATTGCTCTACGTTGAGTGGGATTTTGCTCAATGGTATAATAATAATAAGGGAACGTGGTTAAAATTCAGGTGGTTGTAGATCAATCTGAATGAGAATTGTTTCCTGTTTTTGTGTGATTTTTCTCATAATCAAGATAGTTACTACATCTGCATGAAGTTCGGAACGTCATATAACTCATTTTCGAATAATTGAGAATAACAACTGAGCCAGCCTATCTTTTTTCCTTCCTTTATTTCAGAAGTAATACCATTGATTGAGTTTATGTTTTTATAATAACGTTTTTGAAACATTTGTTTAACTTTTGGTTAACGTTAGACCGAGCAAAATTTGAGCAGATTAAATTTCCGAACTTATCTTAAACGTTTACAAGACATTTATCAAACGTTTATACAACGTTCGGAAAACGATTGTCAAACGTTTGCAAAACGTTTAAGAAGGTTTAAGGAACGTTTCATCGAAAAATAGAATTTTTTTTAGTAGCTCATATACATTTAATGTTAATAAGACCACACCTTAATTTCTAATGATAACTTTCCGTGTCTTTTCTTTTAAACATATGCTTGAAAGTCGTATATATAGTAATCATCATAGTCTTCTGCCACTTCCGAGGAAAATTACGCCATCTATCGGATAAGTTTTTAGATCAAACTTTTCCCAAACGTTTACAAAACGTTTGGAACATGTTCGTGATTTTGATCGTTCGAGATTTTCCTTCTTAAAAGTTTCTCAAACTTTTCCCGAAAGTTCATCAAATACCTTCAAACATTTTTAAAACGTTTAGAAAACGATCAATATATATTTTTAATTTCCAGTGACTGAAAATTTTATTGGTCAAACGTTTTTAAGACGTTCGTTAAACGTTTTTGGGAAGTTTTGTTTACTTGAGTCTCAAAAATCAGAGGAATAATCCACCGTTTTCAAAACGTTTTTTGAACCGAAAATTCCGAACGTTTTTGGTTTGCCAAAAAACATTTCAAAAACGTTTGCAAGACGTTTG
Source organism: Neuroterus valhalla (assembly GCA_011762715.2). Lineage (NCBI taxonomy): Eukaryota > Metazoa > Arthropoda > Insecta > Hymenoptera > Cynipidae > Neuroterus > Neuroterus valhalla. The sequence continues at coordinate 2,633,338 of WSXT02000006.1, forward strand.
TGTGTTATTCGTATACCATTTCGCATTCTTCCTGAACTTGTCTTATAGGCTTCGTAAGCAAAAAAAAACTTGATAAACTGTAAGAAAAACAAAATGAATGTTACAATTCATCATAAGAATAAGTCATCAGTTTTTTGAGAAATTCAGAATGCTCTCTTGGAAAAAAAATTTCAGAAAAGAATCTGAGGTGCTTTTCCCTCTTCATAAGTTGTGCAAGTTTAAAAATTGAGGAGATCAGGGTTTGGCGTTTCCCAATTGTACATGGGATATGTGAATAAATTGGTAACCATTTTGTATAACTTTCAAGGAAATATTATTGTAAAAAGCAATAAATTAAAAAACTCTTAACTCAAAGATATCTTCATCACAGACAGTTTCCTTCTTCTTTTGGGTGTTTACGTTTTTATCCCTATTTTCTCAATAAAAATTTTCAGCTAAACCAATATCAAAGGACCTAAAGCTATTAGCGGAATTATTTCTTCCTTCTTCTATTGATATAGGATAATTGGAGGAATAACCCGTGAATTTCAAATGTTTAAATATACAATCGAGAAGATTCTTGTCAGAAATAGGTATGATTCCTCAATTTTCGTAACTTTTCTTCAGTACGATTTTGAGTTGAAATCTGATTCAAGAAAATTATCAGAGGAGATTCACGATCTATGTGTCACTTCTTCTTTATTTAACTGTAATACGTTAGCCCATTTCGGCCTTTTTATTATTTTTTTTTGGGTCAAAATAAAATTATAATAATAAAGTTCTCGATAGTCAAACATAATCTCAACCTCAAATCACGTACCGATGATGAGTCACTTTTCTGCCATTTTTATCACACTTCTTCTGTCCCTGTGCTTTTTCAGAGCGTTTTTACCATTTTTAACCACACATTTCCCTCTCATACACGTCTTCTTTCTCATTTTTACACTATAATATTTATTTGTTCACAGTTTTCCAACCACAAAAGACCTTCGACCGGCTCAAACGACGAAAGCCATCATTGCTGCAACATACCGATCACTCAGCACGCTGAGAGCCCTCCAAAGAAGTGGCGAGAGCATGCGTAGTGTGCGTCGTTCCCCTTCCTTACGCGTTGCCACACCCCGCAGGTTTGTGACCCGTTTCGTTAACTTCTATGTCCATGGACACGACAGTTTGTAAGGCTTCTAGCTCATATCATCTATTTAATTGTATTTGGAATGCATTGAAGTTGTAAGCAGCGGATGTATTTTGTTTGTTTTGCGATAACTTTTTGAAAATTCGAGAGAACAGATTGAATCGAACTGTCAAAGAGTGAACATTTAAATTAAAGTTAGCTAAATCCTAAGCCTTACAACATTATAAATGAGATCGAGCACTGAAATTTTCTAAAATTTTACCATTTTTACACTTATTGTCTACATTGTGCAATTGAAGTGATTTGCCAGAGCTTCAAGATATTCTACGGAAAAAAGTAAAGGAAGCAGCGGAAACAAGGCAGAATTGATTCTACGGATACAAGAGGCGAATCAAGATGGTAGTTGTATTCAGGAACACATTGGAGAAAACAACCCTTTCGTGCAAGCAGCACGAGAAGAAACACAGCGACTTATTCAAGAATGGAACGAGATGGCTGAAATACTTGCTACTTTGGAACGAAGATTCGAAGAATCGCAAGCTCAGCAAACGGCAACAAAGGACAACGGCCTCAGCGGCAGCGTTGGCAGTGGAGGAGACGTCGGTATCAGCAACGATTGTGGCGCGCATTCAAACCAAATGAGGTTTCCTGGTTTAGGGAGTTCGGAGAGACTTAACCTATCGGATATAAACATTGACAGTGTTTTTGATAATTGGCGACACGTTTTTCCTTAAGGCAACATCGGTAGCAACAGTGGCTTTTGCGACAACGGCGGCGATGGCGCGTACGCGAGACATGATAATGGGTTCTCCAGAGGTTATGCCAATGTCAACACGCACATAAAGACGGCTGAAGCTGCTGCATCGACGAGCGCATCCAGCAGGCAAGACGACTCAAGAATTCCGAAGGACATCAGCGATCTGCTAAGTTATTTTGATGTTATGAGTGATAATTTTGAATAATAGGAAAGACAGGTTAGATTCATGATTCCAAAATATGAATTGACAGAAAACGCGAGTGCAACTTTGATAGGTTCTAAACTGAAAGTGTAAACTGATAAAATTATTCAAGCCAACAAAGTTCCAATTGATGAGTCAAAAACAATCGATTACTTAATTGAGGGAATTTCAGATGCAGATTTGAGAAATCAAGCTAGTATGCAGAGATTCACATCTGAGGATGATTTATTAAATTCGTTCGAAAAAATTACTTTGAGACCGAAAAGAATTTTCCACTATCATAGGAATAAAGATCAACAAAACAATAGTTCTAATGAAAAACCTATTAAAAAACTGATAGTACTGAGATTATTAAAAAACGTAGATGTTCCAATTATGGAGATACATCACAAATGTCGTATGATTGCCAAAAAGAGAAAAGGCCAGTAGGTTCTTGCTTCAAATGCCCTTCTCTTGAACACAAATATAAAGATTGTCCTTTAACAAAGAAAAGCAAATCTAATAACACACACATTGCTCCTATCGACAGTTTGAAGATGAGTACAACAAAATAATTGAACTTGAATTTGACCATGATGATGATTTGTATGTGATGAAAGCCCGTGCTTTATTAGATAGTGGTAGTCCAATTACATTTGTGAAAGAGAAATTCCTCCATCCTGGTTTGATTCTATCTTTAGACAAATATGACTTAGAATTTTGTGGAATAAACAATTCAAAACTTAAGGTTTTTGGGCAGAGAACATCAAAATGCACTATGAACAATATTAAGAAGGAAATCAGAATGTTTGTTGTCAATAACAATACTATGAATTCTCATGCTATTTTGGTTAGAGATTTTCCCAAAATATTCCATTTGAAAATAATTAAATTAGAAAAGAATACAGTAGACAATCCATTGAGAATTTCAAACATTGATATTTGTCACGTTGATAAAAAACCATGTGATAATTTGATAATTTCCGAAACAATACCTCATAAAGTGCAAAGTGAATTGAAGAATATATTTCAAGCTCATTATATCAAACCAGTTAGGCCAGAGAAACCAAAAATACATGCTGAATTAAGAATTAGGTTGAAGTCAGAACAACCATTCTTTTTCAAACCAGCTAGATTGCCATTTTCTGAGAAAACAATTGTCAAAAATATTGTAGATGATCTTTTAGAAAGAGGCACTATCAGGCCAAGTGAATCTGAATATTGTTGTAGAATTGTCCTGACTGAGAAGAGAAATCACGAAAAATGAATGTGCATTGATTACAGGCCATTGAATGAGCTGATTGAAGAGGATAACTATCCCATACCATTGATTCGAGATCAAATTACTGTTTTGTATATTTTAGGATGCCTTTCGGTATCAAAATTTGCTCTTCTGTATATCATAAATTTATGAATAATGCTCTTGAGGATTTAATTGATTCTGGTAACATTGCAGTTTTTATGGATAATATACTTGTAGCAACTCCTAATATTGAATATCATTTGGAGGTTCTCAAGAAGTTATTTAAAACTATGGTTGCAAACAAGCTTCAAATTAAAATTCCGAAATGCAAATTTTTATTTGAAATAATTGAATACTTGAGATATGAAGTTTCAGAACAAGGTGTTGCTCCTACTTAAAAAGGGATTGAAACAATTGTGAAAATTGGAATTACAAAAAGTGTACACGGAGTTCAAAGATTTATTGGATTATTCTCTTATTTACAAAAATTCATAAAAAAAAATTTCAATCATTGCAAAGCCACTACACAATCTTACGAGAAAAGGTATTTCTTCAAAAATTACGAAAACTGAATTAGAAAAAATTGACACCTTGATAAAGAAATTGATTGAAGCTCCAATTTTAGCTATTTACGATCATCATGCTGAAACTGAACTTCATTGCGATGCGAGCTCTCATGGTTATGGCGCTATCCTTTTTCAAAAAGGCAAAGATCTTAAGCTTTATCCTGTATTTTATTTTTCGAAGCGAACCACAGAGAAAGAATGTCATTTACACAGTTTTGAATTGGACATGTTAGCTATAGTTTATGCGTTGCGTAGATTTCGTATTTACTTGACTGGATTGCGATTCAAAATAGTTGCTGATTGTGATTCGCCGACTTTGGTCATGCAAAAGAAGAACATACATCCGAGTATTTCATAATGGATGCTTGAACTTCAAAATTTCGACTACATCACGGAACATCGTGAAGGGGGGTGTGCTCATGTTGATTTTTCAAGTCGAGTGAGTATGGTGTGTGTGGTAGAAGATAATTCGTTTGAATCAAATTTGATTATTGCACAGACTTGAGATACAAATATTATAAAAATAAGGGATGAATTAGAACTAGTAATGGTATTGTATACAGGAAGCATAATGATTTACTTTTATTTCATGTACCTTGCGAAATGGAGAAAAATATTATATTCAAATATTAGGATGAATTTGGTCATTGAGGAACTGAAAAACCTTTTGATGTTATAAAAAAAACTATTGGTTTCCTGAGATGTAAAAAAAATTAGCGAACATATAAAAAACTGTTTGAATGTATTGCTTACAATGTCGTTGCGGGAAAAGTAGAAGGTTTTGTCAACATAATACCAAAAGGGAACAAACAATTTCAAATGATACACATTGATCGTGTTACGATCAAAGATGTAAATGTAACTACAAAAAGCATATTTTGGTCGTTGTAGAGTCTTTTACTAAATTTGTGAAACTTCATCCGACAAAATCTATCACTCCAAGTGGAGCCATTGCATGTTTGAAAAATTATTTTAGTCACTATTGTAAACCAAATTGTATAATTTCTGATAGAGGAAGTTGTTTTATTTCAATAGAATTAGGAGATTTTGAGAATGAATATGATCTTAAACACATAAAAGTGTCAACTGGTTCACCAGCAGCGAATGGACAAGTTGAGCGAGTTAATTGTACTGAAGGCTCAAAGTTAGGTTAACTTTCTGACCATGAAATCGGAGAAGAAACGACGAACGTAATTGATGATGTTGAATTTGCATTGAATAATCATATTCATAAAACTACTGGTGAGTGTCCTTGTATGCTATTGTTTGGCTATTGTTTGGCGTACTTATAAATTGTAAATTGTTCGGGGACGAACAGTGGTTAGGATTGGCCGAGTTGCAAGGGTTCTAGTACAAATAATCCATTTTATTGTATTTGGAGTGCATTGAAGTTGTAAGCTGCGGATGCATTTTATTTGTTTGGCGACACACTTTTGAAAATTTGAGAGAACAGATTGAATCGAACTGTCAAAGAGTGAACATTCAAATAAAAGTTATGTAAATCCTAAGCCTTACAAGTTATAATTAATAAAGAAGATTAGGACAAAAAAAGAAGCGACCCTTTGACTGACGATGCATAAAGAAAAACTGAAAAAGGACCCCACTAAAACAATAGTTAGCACAACGAAAATCTTTTTAAAGGACAATTAGACAACGCAAGAATATCTAAATAAGTACATATTTGTCTTATATCTTCAAGACTCTACGAAGTCTCAAGAATTCACAAAAGCAATACTCCACGCAGATTGATCGTCAGCATAATAAACTCATCAACTTACAACTTAGCATGCTACCTCACCAAACAATAAACATCAAGAGCAGCAATAGTATCTCCAATTTGACGTACAAAAGCTGCAACTTAATGGAACATCTGGAAACCAAAATCTTCAACCAATCCAAGCTTACACTCTAAATCTAGTGCCGTTACGTTGACGACACTCATCATCTGGGGACAAGGACTGGATGATCTACACAAGTTTTCCGATTTCATCAACTGATTGCTTCCTAACCAAACTCATCTCAAAAGCAGTCGGTCATCAACTCCCTTGTATACAGAGCTGGCTCTACAACACATAAAGATAATAACACTGGAATAAACAAGTAATCACAATCTACTAAAGAATGAGGGAGGAGGGTAGTAACTATCCTATTCTTTATGCAAGAAATCAAAGAATAAATTTGGAGAATTCCCAACAAAAAAAGTATCCAAATCATATCCAAACCTCAAGGAAAATTAGGACAACTCCTGAACAATCCTTGAGAATTGAAAGCACCTTCCAGTGTTGCAAGAATGTATAAAATCCCTTATGTTTCTGGCAATGTCTATATTCGAGAAACCAGCATAAGAGTAAGCCAATGCATGAAGGAACACGAGTGTAAAGCCATCATCGCAAGAATGAACAATGTGTTAACAATGTGATATAATGGGAAATTCTCCTCCGAAGATTCCTGTACATAATTATGATCAGGAATCTTCGGAGGAGAATTTCCCGTTTTATCAAAATCTTCGGAGGATGTGCCATATCATTTCAAATGAATTCAAGAAAGAATTCTAGTGAATAAAGAATGCAATTGCCGTAGCTAATGAATGTTTGAAGCATGCAAATTAACAGTGACAGTAGTCGTTAGTTAAGCGTCAATCGAGCGCGTCGAGATAGACTTCAGGCAAGCCTTTACGGAGGGTCGGAATCGATCGCGAACAAATTCAATAAGCGATAATCAATGCGAGTCTGACAGCGTATCCATCTGAGTGAAAATCGTTCAAACAGTCAATCAAAAGGCTTCACCTTCACCCTCATCTCCCTACCTTATCACAACTTCGTCAAAGAACGACTCGAAATAAGGGAGTGGGAAAAGGGAGGCAAGAGGAAAGGAACGTTATGTGAGAAAATCGACTCGTTCTGACACATGAAAGGCAGAATTAGACCCTTCAAGGGCTGAGGGTTGAAGAGGACATGTGGATGAGCTTTGCTAAATAAAATAGATGCAGAAACCTCACAGGATTTCGCCTGTCTCACCAGGTGATACCCCCCAGGAAAATGTGTTCCGAAAATTAGAGGCGATTCTGGATATTCAGCTCCAATCCTTATCCACCCAATTACTTATATTTTAATAATGTATTTCGGCCTTTCTGATGGCTGAGAGTATTAAAATCGAACTGAAGATATTTTGCAATTTAGAATTTTATATTATTGACTGTAATTATCAGCTATTAATTCATTCATTTATGTAATAATTTCTTCGGCTATATTGAAACGGTTTGTGATATGATTTTCATCATGCCTTACTCGGAAATTCGAACATTGATGCCTGTAGAGCGGTTTTTGTGAAAAATATTGGTGAAAAGCAGGCGTTTTCACTATTAGAAGTTTTGACTTTATTTCCAAATGTGATTCCGTAGGATTCGCTGAGAGGATTACACAAACATTACGCATCGTTGAAATTTTTAGAGTACCAAAGCGAAAAAATGATTGAATATGAGTATCAGGCTTTATGCAATGATTACCATCAAAACGTTTAAGACTGTGGAGTTGTAGGACAAATGATGAGTGTCTCATCTGTAGTAAATTGAAACATGAATATCACGCAAAAATTATTTATCAAATGTTATAATAATTTCCCCTTCACGGCAGCGTAGTTGAAACTTGAATTTTACTAAAGAGTCCTCTATAATTTCCTCCAAAAGAGTCGGCACTGTAACATCGCAGGACAAAGATTACATAGCGTAGCAGAATAATATATTTGAAATTTTTGAAAGTTTCTACCAAGCGTCGTTTATTGAAGAAATTTGCTAGTATTCGAATGATATTATTCGAGCTCAGAGAGCATTTGTTCCATTTTAATTTGGCTTTAAAATGAGCTTCATACAGCTTCAAAATTCTGAAGGAACTGCAGCGACAACATATTATTGCTGTAACGCCGTGCGACAGTGTTCTGATAGCGTCGTATTTGAAGCATGTTCCATCGTGATTTTTGCGTTTTAATGTCTTGTGACGTTTTCTTTATCAGGTTACTCTGATGTCAGTCTTAATTCTTATAAGATCGTTTTCTTACTTGGAAAATCATAAAGCTGTTTCCCTTGCATGAAAATTTTTAATCATTCATTTCTGGGATAAATATTCTGAACGTCCTTATTTAAGATTCTCATTTGAGAATACTTTAGGTTGAAGCCAATTTTTTGATTGCTTCAATAAAAAATTATGATTGGAAAGAAATATACATCATTATCATTTACTATATGAATCGAAAGTTGAATTTAAGAATGTCTGTTCTAGTGTACCTCATTCTTTTTGCACAAGAGTTAGTTCTTCATTCAAAAAAATTTTTGATCAAATTTTTGAACTTGATTTCTGAATTCGATCATTGATTCCAAAAGTTATACATCAACACAAAAAAACAGTACCGTAATATGGTGACGCGACATATGTTTTCTTATGGAATTCGGAAGGGCGTACTTCGAAACTGTCATCAAAATTGAGCCTGCACGTCTGAGTTCGACCTTAACCTCAGAAAACACCTTGCAAACTATTCTTCAAAGTTGTGGCCGAACCCAGACGTGCGGGGACGATTCTGATACCAGACGTGGATACAGCGCGTCAAAATCCATTGGAAAACATATCTCGTATGTCGTATGAAACGTATGAAAAACGTTTATGTTAAACGAATACAAATCTCTTGACCCAGGAACGAAATTATTCAATTCAGAGAAAATCAAATAATGGCCGATTGAAAAAAGGGAGTCAAGATTGGCCCGTGTAGTTAAGGTTGGGCCATGCTCACAAAGTTATTAAAATAAGAGTAGATGAGGGGAATGCATTCATTTATTATGTGAATAAATTTTCCAAATTCCACATAGAAATAAAGTAAAGTAATCATCAAAAACCATTTGTCTTCTCCAACATTAATAACATGCATTATTTTACATCAGGAGACACCGCGTCGATACAAGTTATAACTCGGAGCGACCGGTATGAAAACGTTGTTAATTATAAAGTACATAACACAGACAAATTCTTACTTCAGGATGTTTTATACTTCGGATACATCTTATTAGACTTTTTAGGAGAACAATAAAAAACTCTCAGCACTTTATTACTTCATTACAATTTTCATCATCTTTCGAATAACATAAAAATAAATTATGTAACTTTCGAATTCGCGTCCGATTTGAATACAGAATGAACATTGGAATCGTTTCCCAAATGTCTCCAGGTGCAATTTTTTTTCCAAAAAAGTCATTTTTTTAACTAATAGAGCATTTTTGACTTTATTTAACGGTTTGCAACTATAAAAAACAAGGATTTTAATGTTTAAATATTTTTATTATACAATTTGGATCGACATCATTAAATCTCCATGTGACTTTTTTAGATTTTCGAAAAATTGATTATTTAAACAAATAAATTGTTCATAACATCTTTTTCTATTCTTTAACAGCAATTTGAATATTTATACCGAAGTGCGATGTACCATAGCAACCACAGTCCATGCATATCAATAGAAAAAGAAATGCTTTTACCCATTTTTTTTCTTTATTTAATATTCGCGTACTTGCGCATCAGCCCATGCATAAATTACAAACTTCTGCAAGCGATAAGAAACAAACTATCGACTCCATCTGAAAAATCTATCAATCACTGGGGAAATTTACCGAATACCTTTCGGTGGACTTTTTCATTCTTCGAAATAACTATTTGTTAAACAAATACATTGTTTATAAATTTAAATAATTCATTCGAAAAAAGTGAAAGACTTTCCTCGTATAGCACATGAACCACTGGGAAACAAGAAGTGTGAATTGCAAATTTTTTTGAGTGGAAATATAATTGTTTAAATATAATGAGACTTGTCCTCATTCAGCTGCACATTGTGGCGCTGTTTCTGCTATAGATTCCAATTTTTTATCATCAATAATTACCAAAACAAAATTTCGATATGAAAACTAGGGCAACCATTAGAATAGTCTCCCGAATATCTACGTGTACCATTTTTTTGTTGTTTCGAAAAGTCTTTTTTTTAATCAAATACAATGTTCATAAATTTCAATAATTCATTCAAACAAAGTGATTACCTTCATTCATATAGCAATAAATCTCTTATCTACATAATTCAAAAAATACAAATGGTATATTTCCAAATGGTATATTGGAAAATTTTAAACATTCAGATCCTTTTTTATATTCTCATTCTGAATGAGAAAGTATCGGTTTTATATGAAAAAACTTTCGCGGATTTATTGAAATCTCTACGTTTTGAGACCCCCTGAGTCAGAAAAAATGGTTTTTACAAAGGTGCCTGTCTGTCTGTCTGTAGTCTGTAGTCTATAGTCTGTAATCTGTGTACTCGATGAATTTAGAAAGAATTATCGGATTAGATTGCCCTTTAGCTCACATCTTGAGGGACCAAAAAGACAAGATGAGTTTGTTACCCAGCTATTTTGGATGAAAAATCAAAGGGGAGGAGCATTTGAACATTTGTTGAGAATTTTTTTTCCAAGACCTAACAATTGAAAGTACGGTTTCTTGTAGTAGGTGAGAAATGGAACAATTTATCTCCATGACTTTTTTTGATAAAAGCAAAATTGTCAGAGTTATGGCATTTTCAAAATCCAAAAATATAAAAGAAAATG
>WSXT02000006.1:2647167-2660705 GCA_011762715.2 Neuroterus valhalla
TTTTATTACTGGGACGGGGCACACCGGGGCCCCCCCGCCCCCCACGAGACTTGGGAAATGGGGAAGGTGTGTGACCTACATTATTTCCATAACCATTCATAGGGCTGCCTTCACGCCCTATACTTCTTTAAGGGGCGTTTATTGAACATGAACTATGTATTTTTAATGGACCTACAATTTTTATCTGAAGCTTTTTTAAATGTTCACTATTCACTGAGATAAACGTGGAGAAACATGATTTTTATGGGGTTTTCAGGGTAAAAACCATGAAAATCAAATTTGCTGGAATTTTCGATTTCATATTCGTGATCAGCGCTTCAAAATACTCGGATATACAGAGTTTCACATCAGAACTCGCTCTCCAGCGCTCTTCAGAACTCCACCCCAACTCTGCATTTTGTACCGTCATTTTCCCTTTTTTATCGAAAATCGTCTGTCGTAGCGTAAAAACATATATTACATAAAATACATATTTTTATAAGATCTACAACTTTTAGCCGAACTTTTTTTATGAATTTCAATTATTAACTGATATAATCGTTAATTAACATAATTTTCATTGGTTTTTCATGGTTTTCACCATGAAAATCAAATATGCGACAATTTTGACTATCATATCCATGATCAGCGCGTCAAAATACGTCGGTATACAGAGTTTCAAAGAAATCGGAGGTAAGCGCTTTTCGGAAATCCACCCAAATTAAGTTAACCTAGAGGTGTAATTTGGAGTTTGAAGATTAATTCGTTTTATGCCAAAAAATATGAATTTTCAACAAAAAATTCGAATTCCAACTTGAATTGATCATTTCACAACCAACAATAAATTATTGAGATAATTAGTTAGAAACTTTAAATCATCTAGAAAATCTAATTTCAATAAAAGAAATTTTCTTCTCGTTCAAGATCCACATACGCTTTAATAATTGAAAAAGTTAAATAGCAACTCAGATAATAAATCTTGTAGTAAAGAATAATATTTCCAAGAAAAAATATTTTGATTTTCAATCCTATATGATGAATTCATTTGGAAAAAGAATAATTATTTTCCACTGAGCTACTGAATATTCAACCGCAACAGAATATTTTTCAACTAACAGGATGAATTTGCACAAAAAAAATCCATTCTCAACTACAACTAGGATATCAAATTTTCCTAAAAAAATATGGGTTATTAACAAAAGATTAAAATTTCCACTGGAAGGATTACTCTTCAGCCGTACATGGTCTATTCAAATTTTCAGTTAAGAAAATTTATTTTTCACTATGGGAAAAAACAAATTTGCCGGGAAATATTCACATTTCAAACCAGATTGGGAATATTTAAATATCAATTCAAACAAAAAATCTTGAAATAAAAGTGCTTTTACAAACTGAAAAGATTTGGTTCGAATAGACAATAATCAAATTCAATCCTAAGATTGGCACAGCAATGGATTAGTCAATGCCAACGATATTTTATGGTTTATATCAATACTAGGTCATTATACGCGCCAAATCTCAAATTTATTTTTATTCAGAAGAAATAACCGTAAATTACTTGAATTCTGAACCAGATACATGAAATTTCAAGGAAAAAGTGGCTTTCTCAAACAAAAAAGACACGCAATCTCTACAAAAATGATAAATTTGCATAAAAAATTGTATCCAACGCATTAAGTTTTCAAGCCAACAAGTAAAATTACCCACGAAAGAGTTAGACTTTCAACCCGGAAATGAAGATATTCGACAAAGATTAATAATTTCATTCCAAAAAATATTAATTTTCATGAAGAAACTTGAATCTCAACTTGAATGGATCATTTTTGAACCAACAATGAATTATTAAAATTATTGGTTTAAAACATTAAATCATTAATCCAGTTTATTTCAAACTCAAATAATAAACCTTGGAGTGAAAAAATAATTTATAAACCAAAAAATATTTTGATTTTAAATAATAAATTTTGAATTCACGCTGAAAAAGAATAATTTTCCACGGAGTTGTGTATTCACATGTTCATCCACAACTGAAAAAGTTAGATACCGATTTAACTATTAAATTTTGAAGTAAAAAGTTTTAATTTTTCACCCAAGAGATTTTTATTCCATATCTTCAATCTTGAATCCACAAAAATATGAATTTTTGACGGAGTTGCTCAATTTTCGACTACAACAGATTATTTTTCAAATAAACAGAATGACTTTCCAACAAAATATTTCAACTTCACACAAAAGAATTCAATTTCCACTTATGACAAAGAAATCTAGTTTTTCTAAGAAAATATGAATCCTTAAAAAAAGGTAAAAATTTTAACTGGAGGGATGGCTATTCAACCATAAATGGACTATTCGAGAACATTATTTTTTAATAAGGAAAAAAAATACATTCCGGGGAATAGTTAAATCTCAAACCACAATAAGAATAGTTGGATATCAATTCAAATAATGAATCTTGGGAAAAAGGGATTTCCCTACCTGAAAAGATTTTGATCCAAATAAAAAACAAATAAATCCAATTCTACTATTAAAAATTCATGATCAACAACCTGCGAAAGCCGAATTGTGTACCAAAATGATTATATTTCTTCTGATAAAAATTAGTTTCCAGCCGGGAAGTTGCATTTTGAACCTTGAATAATCGGATATAATCCAAAAGGACGAATTTTGGGAAAATTAGTTTGATGAATAATACAACAGAGGTTTCTTCGATAAAAAAAGGATAATTTTTTTACAAAATACCTTGGATGATTATCGAAGGGTTGAATTTTTAGTTACAGATATTGAATTTTCTATCAACGTGATCAGTTTTTTACTGTTAAGATAAAAAATAGTTTCATTTTCAATTAAAAGTTGAAATCGTATCGAAAAAAATATATTTGAAAACAAGAAGACAAAATTTCATCCGAAATATAACATAAAATGACTATATGACTATAAAATTACAACAAAACTGGTAATTTACAGTAAAATTTTTAAATTTTCAACAAAACAGTTAAATCCTTGAACAAATCGATCAATTTTCTACCAAACAGTTACATTTTCTTTATTAAAAGATACTAAGATTCTGCTACCAAAAATGATGGATTTTAAACCAAGAGAAAAAAACAAAATATTTCAATGATACATCCAACAAAACTATTTAGTTAAAGAAGACTACAATTACAGCTGAGTTGTCGAATTTTCAAGCCAAGAAAAGAAAGTTTTGCAGAAACCAGGTAATTTTTCAGCAGAATGAGGATAATAATAACATAATAACATTTTTCATTGAGAATAATGAAAATAGGAAAAATCTAACAATAAAAGGTGTTCTATTTACCTTTAAGGCCATGTTAAACAGGGGTCACGTGACCCAAATTATTGATTTTTTTGCAACAACTTACGTCCGCACCGAAATAGATATTGAGTTGATTTTTTGTGGAAGGCCTTAGAAAACAATAAACTACGTTCGTATACAACATTTGGTTCGGAATTTTGAAAAAAAATTCGCAAAAACATTTTTTTTTTTTAGAATTTTGAACAAAATGTTGTATACAAACGTAGTTTATGGTTTTCTAAGGCTTTTCTCAACATATCAACTCGATATCTATTTCGGTGTAGACGTGAGTTGTTGCAAAAAAAAGATGTTGGTAAGGTAGGAATCGGGTAAGTTCAACATGGCCTTAAATACTATTTTTACGAATAATAGGAGGTATGATTTTCATGTCGCAAAAAAAAAGTTTTTAACTGATTTTCTTTGAATTGGAAACATTGAATCTGGTTCTCAATGTCAAATTTTATTGTTTATTCATTTAATTTTGGTTGCCGTTAGTAGGAAATAATATAATTCAAATTCCATTTAATTTTGAATAATGCAGTTCTGAAAATTCTAATCTGAAACTACTCAATTTTAAACGCTATAAATTAAGGGTGATATATTTACGAGGAAATGGAGACACAAAGTGATACACGACACACGCAGCTATTCCCCCCCCCCCCTCTCGCTCACTCTCTCTTCCTAACCCTCCTGCCGTTCTAGCGGCCGCTGAAGTATATGTGCAGTAGACTCTGCGCTTCCCGTTCTTACACGTCTTTTTTCGCCCACTTTTGCTCGGGACGGCGCGGTGCACACTCAAGGCGCTGCGTGTATGTATGTAACACGGACTTGCACGTTGCGCGCAAGTAAAGGCATTTATAATGAATAGTTCTGATAGTGATTCATCTGGAAATTCATGTCTCCATACAACACTTAAAACTGACAAACTTTGATAATTTAACTTCTTTGAAATTTGAATCTCCAATGGCGATCAACTTTATACATCCTGCTTAAATATTTATTCAACTGGCGAGCATGTATGCATTAAGTGCGAGGAGAGCTGTTTTCTACTAATATATTAATGAAATAACAATCAAATTTATGATTCTATTTCAAAGCGAAAAAGCAAAGCTCCTTTCGGCGGTCCCGCGACCGCTCAATTTTTTCCGAGTTCCTTTTATACCATTCGTAATATTGAACTTATTTTCAGGATAAAATCTCTTCAATTCAACTCAAAATTATCAATGATAGTTGTTTTGACAATATAGTCGACTTTTGTTATTCAGAAATTTGAAATAAATAAATATATTTGAAATAAATGAATTCGAATAAAATTTCTTATCCATAATTTGTAATTGTGAACGTTTTCTATATGAAATAAAAATTTGAGGAAGCGAAGTTATACAGTAAATAGTTGCTACCAGTATATACCAGGCATCCTCCTCCTAGTTCTTATCAAGATCTGTGTAAGCTACCAAGTATAATTTTCCAATTTTGTATCAGCTACATCTTTCCTGCTTTTACCGAATATCGGAAAGCATTAAAGTAATTCTCATGCATTTGCATAACAAATTCTTTAGTGCTTTTCCTCATATCTAGACTAGGCTAATGACTGTTCTCTTCCAACTTCGGATAAGTGAGAACCCAACTTATTTCCTAAATCGATCAGAGCCTAGCAACGCAGAAATTACGAAATAGAAACAAAAATCTAGAAAACTGCCAGTCCATTCTCAACAATATACTGAAGAGACATGTCGCTTTACAATTTCTGACGAAGTAGCATTCTTGAGTCAGATTCCAAAACTTTGAAAGGCAATATGTACATCAGCAAAGTGTGTACCCTTTGTTTTTATTTTATAGTGAGTATTAAAGCTCAAAGTGAATCATTGTTCTTAGATCAGTTATCAGAATTCATGACCAAAGATTTAAACATCTACCAAGTGATGATGCTGATTGGAAAACAGGAGGCCCGAAACTCCAAGGTTGAAAGAATCACTGAGACTCTTTCAGAATCCATAAAAAATGGGAGATTGATGAGCGATTTATCATCAACCGAAGACAGTTCAAAACTAGAAGGGTTGAAATCATTGGAGAATCCTCGAGTTACTACATTCTTTGTTGGAGTTTATTCTCAAGTAGCAAATTCTGATCTCTCTCAAGTGAATAACTTCCTAAACTTTGTAATTCGAGTATCAAAAACTCGGAGTCGACCAAAGTGTCTCATTATTTCGCTCCCACAGGAAAGCTACAGTTATGAAGATATTTTGAGATACTCGTGGTCTAAGCAAATTCTAGATATCAGCATTGTTGAGATAGTCGAAGGAAAATCGGGGGAAGTAGATCTCTTTGCGAGAGTTGAATCCAAAGCGATGTTGCATCACTTTAATCCGTTTAGCAACAAGTACACCAAGGAAGAGTTTTCAAGGAAGAGTAGGCTCTTCCTGGACAAGCTTCGAAACCTTCATGGCTACGTTCTAAAAGCAGCTGTTATTGACTTCTATCCAACTTCGAAAGTTGAACGCAACAGCACAGGACATCCAGTTAGTTACAGAGGTTCAGATAAGCTCATCATCGATGCACTGGCAAAGTCAATGAAGTTTACATCAAAAATTCTACACCCCAAGGAGGAGAAAGAGTCTTACGGTTCTCTCTCATGTGATAAGGAGATTTCAGTCTCAGGATTCCAGTACAATATCACTCATAATGAAATTCAAATGTTTTCTGTTCACGGTAACATGCTCGATGTTTGCAAACCTTATCGTCTGGAAACTACCAGGAGTACTGGAAGAACAACTGAAGTAGCATTGGTACCACTTTTAGTAGAAAAAACTTATTCATATGCAATTGACTGGAATTTTTCTTCTATCCTAATGACAGCACTCCTCTTCGGACTGATGATGGCACTTTCTCACATCCTGAATTTCGAGAAGAGGATCTGGAATTCGCTGAATTTGGTACAAGTGATGTTGGGATTAGCAATTCCTGAGCAGCCTCAAAAGTTAGCAGAAAGGATCATCTTTGGATGCTTGATTACTATCTGCATCTTCTACTCAAACGTGATCTACACTATGATGATGGACGTCGTCCTAAGAACAGAATCAGAGATTGAACTCAACAGCTTTAAAGACCTGGACAGATCTGGGCTAGAAGTCCATACTGATGCTTTCCTTTATCGACAGCTGATACTTTTCAGCGATGGAGTATCTCAAAAATTGCTGAATAACTCAATTAAATATACGGGTCCCACTGGTCATCAGAGATGTACAGAGCTGTTGATTAAATATGAAAACATTGCATGCATAATGCCAGAATATATTGCTAAAATGATGATAGAAGAACATAAAGATGACTGCGGCCGACCTGTTATGAAAATTCTAAGGGAAGTTTTCGCAGAAACCCTTATAAGCATGGTACTGGAACCAAACTCACCTTACGTCAATCGCTTCGATTTGATATTGATCAAGCTACTGGAAGGAGGATTTTTTGGGAAGTGGCGAGAATATTCTCCAAGGAAATCAAAAATGTACAGCATTACTTGTGATGGAAGAAAAAGTGACTCGAATACACTACTTCTCCATTTATTTAATACTGCTGCCATCGGATATTCGCTTTCCATTATTGCCTTCATTGGTGAGTTTCTTGTGAGAAAATTCAAATAGTGTGTCTTACTTGGCATATGAAGCAGGACTGAAACTGATAGTAGATTGTTTACTTTAATTAAAATACTGGCTATATTTTGATTTTATTGCGTTATCAAAATCTCCAGAACGATTCTAGGTGATGATCAATATTTTTAGTTACAAATTTGAGTCTTGAAAGGATGAGGATCTACATTCAAACATTATCATTAATTACTTTTCATAAAATAGTTATCTGGTTAAAATTATTCTATGAACATTTATGTAACGTTTACTATATAAAAATGTGATAGGTATAAGTGTGATACAGTTAAGATGATAATATAAAATGAAACCACAAATTGTGAAATCTAAGTTTCGAAACTCAATCTGCCAAGTTCTTTTATTATTGTTTCAAAAAATATAATCAAGCAGACATTAGAGAAGCGGATCGCTAGTTTGTGTACAAATCTTTAGGAATTACTATCAAATTGTTATTAGGAGTTAGAACTGATCTTAGCAGGCTTACAATTAGTGATTCTTTAAATTATTTAAGAAGAAACATTCTGAAATGGATTAAAGTTTTTAAAAAATATTTGTACAAGAAAATAAATCAGCGATTCATGCGAGAATTTTAAAAAATCATCTTTGGAAAAATAATCCCAAACATTCGTTCGAGAAAAGTATGGGCACCTAAACGAAATTGAAAAAAAATCTGCCCGCTGCGCGGGTACATTCCTATAGCGCGCTTCGCTCGCAAGTTTGAGCTTCACAAGCTTTACATAAAATGCGCCCGCGCAGCGGACAGATTTTTCTTCTTTATATTTATATGGTGAACTACTAATAATGACAGTATAAGGCTGACTACTAGAATCGAGCTGTATTTTCAAACCAGAAAACAACAGGGAAAAGGAAATTCAAATCAGAAGATCCCTTCAAAAGTAATCATGTGGCGGAAAACTTTCTCTCTCACCATATTCAAAAACACGTGGGAGCCATTTTGTGAAACTTTGTAGATTTAATAATGTAAGTCTCTTGTCTATTTATAATTTGTGGTGCAACTTTCTGAGAAAGTAGAATTTACACTTTTCTTACTTCCATTTTTCTTGGCTTAAACCATGGATATCGACGTAAGAAGGTTTGACTTACTTACAAACTGCACCTGTTTTTTTAGACTATAAAACATCATAAAAAAGAAAATTAAAAATTAGGAAACTCCTTGAAAAGTGGTCGTGCCGTTCGACAACAAACAGACCAACATACAGAATTACAGACAGACAGACAGACTTTCAGATAGACTGACATGTTCGTGAACACTATTCCCTATTACTAAGAGAGTTTTCAAAACGTTAAGAATTGACAAGAACGGAATGGGTCTAAATCCACATGAATATATTACCTTCATCATAAATGATGATAATTTCAAAAAGGATCAACAAAATATCCATAAAAACAGGAGAGAAGTCGTTACAGAATACTGGACGTTTATCTGCACATAAATTCTTCAAATATGTTCCGATATCCGCACACGTGGATTTGTTTTGCGTGTGCCTGACTTTGCAACCTCTCGTCCGAAGAGCCGTCAATCGGATCCGCCAACACGAGTATCAGTTACATGCAAATCCGAAGCTAAAATCCCCGTAGAGCCGACCAAAGCCAGTACGTTCCGATGGATATGCAACCGTGCAAGAGTGGGTGATAGGGAGTGAGAGAGAAAGAGAGAGAGCACGAGAGTGAGAGAGAGAAAGAGGATGAGAGAGAGGAAGAGAGTGAGCGAGAACGATAAAGTAAGTGAAAGTGGAGGAGGAAGGGGTGAGTCGATCGGTGGACTCAGAGGGACCAAAATTGAAGGTAGGAGGGAACGGGGATGAGAACCGTATAGAGGAGAGGCGCGATGTATTAATTACCAGTATTGATGTCCATTTGCAGTGAATTGATGTGTGGTCAGTGTTGCATCACGCGCAGGGGTTGACCAGTTAAAACCATGTGCGTATGCGAGAGGGATGAGCTTGCATTGAAATTCGGATGTGGTCTGCTCTTGTGCCCACGTGCAAGCACAGATATCTACAAACATGTTTCTATCGTCCCTCTCACGATCACCTATAACACGAATCGCAATGCCCCACATGAGGCTCATTTGATCCTCCACATCCTATCGATTCGACTTGATACACTTCATCGATCCCCGCTTGCATTTCTCAATGCAATTTTTGATCTGATGGGACAGTAATTTTATAGGATTCATTAGGAATGTTTTTCGGTTCAAAATCATCTTTGATGTAAAAACTTAAAAAAAAATATTAATGGCA
The DNA here is from genome assembly GCA_011762715.2 of Neuroterus valhalla. Classification (NCBI taxonomy): domain Eukaryota; kingdom Metazoa; phylum Arthropoda; class Insecta; order Hymenoptera; family Cynipidae; genus Neuroterus; species Neuroterus valhalla. The sequence goes on from WSXT02000006.1 coordinate 2,656,365, forward strand.
AAAAATGGGGATCGTAACAAGAAAGTTGTTGAAATTAGTTGGTGATGTTGAAAGAGTTGATGGAGGTCCTTCAACAAAGGGAGTGTATTTTGGTCACAAGGATGGTAGCGTACCCACAAGTTGACCGCGGAAAAAAGGGTAGGAATGTGCAAGCAAGGCTTTGTAGCAGAGTGATAAGTCGTATAGGAATATAACAGCTTTGGTCTTTGTTTTGAACATATCTATCATTTCTTGAACGATATCAAACACATAAACAGTTTTTGGAATAAATATTTCAAGTACTGCATTTTCAACCGCTGCAGAGAAAATTTTGTGAACGAGCACAATTGAAATGAAAATTCACGTTCACATGGAATGATCGGGGAAAGTTTTTGCTGTTGGTGCACATTGGACCTGATAGGCCATAAATAGAGTTGGAGGTGGGATAGCATACTGATAGGGTATGTGAGGTTACTTTTGAGAGTCGGAACAGGAACCTTGAACTTTGAATTTGCAAGTCTGGCTTTGTATTATGCCTCTTGGTACCGACAACTTCGGATTTGTGTCGACTCTCCCAAGATGCTCGTAGTACGAGACTACGAACATTTCGCGATGCTGAAACGGTCGTTAAGATTTATGGCTGGCGTGGCATGGTCCTCAGGTCTTTAGCCGCTTATTAGCATGTGGTATATCATGACGAGCGGACCGCCATGGTTCGCGACAATAATTAGATAGATACGGGACATAGGAAACACTGGGGTTCAGGGAAGGTATCTATACTAGAGAAGGAGGTTGGGCTGCAACCAGCTAGTGTTGCGTCGTATGCAAATGATGACGTCACACAATACAACACGACCCTCCACGACAAGCCAAGGCATGGACACCATAAATTCATATAGATATGTTGTTCTATCCGATCTAGATGACACTGTGGTCAGGAATGCCTCCACAGCATTTGGATATCGAATATTGTAACTGAACAGAATCAGTAAGTGAAGCATGTGGAAGGAGACGAGAAATGTGGTAGGTCAGAGGTTGCAGGTAGAGGGTTGCAGAATATAGATTACGTGTCAATGATCGAATTACAATAATGAGGATATGGGGAAAAGAAAGTAGGAAGACAAAGTTCAAGCATGAGAAGCCATGTCACGGAACAAATGTCAAATCGACGCCTCCCAATCATACTGTCCCTTCTCGGAGTAGCATAAACATATGCACGTATCTTCTAACGCTACATTCACAGTCGCGTATGTTGGCGCGTTAAACAGAGTGTCATATTTCTGATACGCAAGATCAGAGGCGCGTATGTCGTTACCTCACAATCATACTCACGTATACGACATACGATTTACGTATACGGTACGTGAGTATGATTCGGAGGTAACGACATACGCGTCTCTGATCTTGCTTGTCAGAAATATAACACTCTGTTTTTAACACGCCAACATACGTGACTGCGAATGTAGCGTTAGAAGATACGTGCATATGTTTATGCTGCTCCGAGAAAGGACAGTATGATTAGGAGGCGTCGAAATGAGGAAGCTCAAAGTTGAGTGTTCACATACAGCTGTATTGATATGCTGTCCTTTCTAATCTGGATGACATGGATCCCCGTGTATAAATTGCCGAATTTTTGCCTACTGACAAGTTCAGCCTCAACTTGGAAAATCATTTCATGGCTACAATCAGGGCTACTACCTCATTTCTAGTTCGAACCAAGCCTGATTCAAGGCTCTTGATTGCAGCGCCATCATTTTGGCTGGGCAACTGTTTTTAGTCGGGCTCCATCTTGAACCTGTTTAACACAATTAGATGACGAATAGGTTGTTTTGAGGTTATGTTACCAAGCGTCTCTGTGATTTCGTCCAAACGGTCTAAGCTAATTATTTGAGTGTGATTTAAACTATACGAAATGCTGAAAGTAAAAAGCACTGGTCGCGTTCGGAAGCATCAAGCGATTTCCAACATTCCACAATTCTAAAATAAAACTAAAAAGTTTAAATAAGTAGTTGGAGATTTCCATCATCTTCATATTTCCTGAAAGAAAAATTTTAGAGAGAAATGGAACCTATGATTACTTGATCCTACAAATGAAACAATGTTTACGGAAATAAATAACAAATTCTACTGTGAAATAAATAATCTTGGTAACCTTAATCCTTCATTAGAGACGATATAGATATAATATTTTGACAATTGAATAATTGTAAATAATTTTGTTTAAACTTGAGTTTACCAGAACTGCCATGATCACCTTTTCTTCAATTTATGTTATAGAATCATTCTATTTTGCAGACGTCAACTTTGTGTGGCACCATGGGTTCTATTCAGTTTAGAGCAAATTTGAATTTGCGCGCCGAAATCTAATATCGAATTATTATTTGGCAATGCGGCAACTTCGCTGAAACAAAACGAGTAGATTTCGTGGAAAAGAAATGCTAGCGTTATTTTGTTTCGCTTAGCAGGAAGTTTATTTAAGTGCAAATTTGAACAGTGAATGTTTTTGTAGATGATTCTGAGTGCGAAATAAATTTTCCGTAGGAGAAATCAAGTCCATCCATCACTAGTGGGCTACTGAGTTCAAGAAGTTAACGTCCTAGACTTTGGAGCAGTGTTTTCGGGGCAAAGTCGGCATTTCTCTGACCGATTTTCAATTTGAGAAGTGCTTCGAAGTTCAGAATATGTTTATTCATTTTCTCCTATTTTATAGTGATTAGGCATAAATAAATAACTATTGCTATGTTCAAATAGGTTTAGTGAGAATTGTATGTATTTTACCTGTTTTTCAGTTCAAGCAAGTATAACCTCAATTTCCTTCGCCACATATTCATTAAAAACTAAAATCTTATCGTTGCTTCTAAATTTATTGTTAACAAGAATAATTGGTTGACAAATTTTCAGAAGTAGATGTAGTTGAGAATTGGAACTTGAAATTCGAAAGTTAATATTATTAAAGATTGATTTTTTTCCCTTTCCAAATTTATTACTCCTCACAATCATGTTCTTACTATTATTCAATGGTTTAAACGATCCCCATCTTTTCAAACATTTTTCTTTCTTGGCAAAGCCACGAAAGTAACATATTTTCTGGACAGCATGACGTATTTAAAAAATGATGTCAACAAAATAATTTTGCGCTTCTATAAAAAATACGTATTTGTTCAAGCATATGGTTTACATGAAAAAATCAGATAAACATTTTACATCAGTGAACTTTTGACATATCCCAAAGTTTTTGAGCAATAATTCGTTCTTAAAAACACATATTAGTGTTTGAAAAGATTGGAATTTCTTAATCAATTATTTCATGTTCAAATGTTCTATTTTTGTTATTCTCCGAAATATAAACATAGTTCCAAGTACTACTTTGCATTCCAAGGATTTTCAAAAAACTTATAATTTTTGGAAAGAATATTTTCTTGTTTACTCATCTTATCATTGAACATAAGAATGGCTTGAATCTGACAAATTTGTTAAAACATTTACATGTGTTCTTAAAAAAAATGGGTATTTTTACATTCTTATTCTAAATGAGAAGGTATTGGTTTTTATGTGAAAAATGACTTTCGCGGATTTGATGAAATCTCTACGTTTTGAGACCCCCTGATTCAGAAAAAATGGTTTTCACGAAGGTGTCTGTCTATCTGTCTGTCTGTTTGTAGTCTGTAGTTTGTGATCTGTGTACTCGAGATTGAAAAGAAAGTCAGAGAGCAAAAATGTTCCTTCTTTGAAGCCCTACAAGATAGTGAATACGACTTTTCGAATTTTCTCAAAAAATAGAAAATTCCATTTTCGATCACACAAAAAATGATCAAAAATAATCTGTGAACTCGATAACTTTCGAAAGAATGGTCATGTTCGATGGTGCTTTGGCACGCATTTTGTGGGACCAAAAATACAAGTCGAGTTCGTCACCTAGCTGTTTTGGATAGAAAATGAGAGAGGGGAAGCATTTTGAACATGTTTTTGGATTTTCTTTCCAAGACTCGAAAATTCTAAGTACGGATTCTTATATCAGGTAAAAATTGAAACAATTTATCCATTTAGATTTTTTTGATGAAAACAAAATTGACAGAGTTGTGGCATTTTCCAAATTCAAAAATATAGAAGAAAACGAGAATTTTTAGCCAAATCAAGCAAGATTGAAAAGAAAGTCAAAGAGAAAAAATGTTTCTTCATGAGAGCCCTACAAGATGATAAATAAAACTTTTTGGATTTCCTTAAAAAATCGAAAATTTTCATTTCGATCGCACAAAAAAAAAGAAAAGAAATAATCTGTGAACTCGATAACTTTTGAAAGAATGATCATATCCGATCGTGCCTTGGCACCCATTTTGAGGGACCAAAAATACAAATCGAGTT
>WSXT02000006.1:2681477-2696831 GCA_011762715.2 Neuroterus valhalla
ACAGGGTTCCGTAAATTCTAATTTTATCCCTTAACAGAATATTCGTAAGTAGTTTTGCACTATCTTGAGAATCATCGCCGATTATACCACAAATAGTTCGTGAATATTTTTATTTGATGCGTTTCAATATTTCATAATTTTTTCTTGTATCCGAGACCTAGCTACAAGTTCGTGACAAATCTGTGGATTATTTTTTCCGTGTAGTAGGGTTCCTACCAAAAACGACCGCTTCAAGTACAATGATGGGGAACCCAAATTCCTACACAAGCACCTACTGAAATTGATTAATGTACTGCTAGTTCAATCGCAATTAAGAGTTTCACTATGAATTCAAGTAGTATCGTATGGACTTTGTTAAACGTTACTTGCCGAATTCTCACGTTTCCATAGGATTTTAACGCTCAACACGCTGTGGGACTGCGCGAACTTCACGTAAACGATATTGAATCCTTACCTTTCGCTCACGACTTTAAACGTGGAACATACACAGATTTGACTAATGAAAGTGAATAAATATTTTAAACATTAACCAATGATTTAATCATTTCATTATTACACGGATGACAAAGAAAACATTGTATATGGATAGAAAATTACTTAAAACTTATCAATTATTCTAAATAAATAATTTTTAACAAGATATTCCTCGTTTTATTATTACTAAAGGATCTAGTTCAACATGTTCAAATAATGAAATAGTGTCACGTAGGAACTATAAAAAGAATAAAACTTCATACCTGAAAACTGATTCGAATATTTGAAATGTAGTTCTTATACCTAATAAATTGTTTCAATTGCAAATGCAATGCAAATTAATTTGTATAAGAGTATTATCAAAATAGTATATTACGCACGTAGGAGGACAAGAGCATACGATAATTTTCATGACAAATGGATGATTTCAGACATTTTTCGAAATACAATAATGATTTCAGCCAATATTGGTGTTCGGAAAAACGTAGAATGATCGCAAAGAAGTTCAGAAGTTCAAAATTCGATTTGAAAGTTTCTATAGATTTCCGGAAATTCATGGAAGTTTTTTGTCATTTAAGTTATTTTTACAGGAAAATTTGGTGGCTCACCATAAATTGACCAAAATATAATTTTAATATTCCCGGAAATTTATGAAAGTTTTCCCTAATTTATATTATTCTTACAGACGATTTATGGTAACTTAAGATGAATAACCACAAATTCAATTTGAATATTTATAAATTTCCGGAAATTTTTCCCAATTTATAGTATTCTTACAGACGATTTAGGGTAACTTGAGATAAAGTACCCCTAATTCAATCTGGAAATTTCTATAAATCCCGGAAATTTATAGAAATTTCTGGTAATTTACGGTAATTTTACAGGAAAATATGGTCGCTTACCATAAATCTTCCAAAATTCAATTTAAAAAATTTCCAATAATTTCCCGAAATTTATGGAAATTTCCCTTGATTTATAGTAATTTCGCATGTCATTCATGGTAACTCAAGATGAGTACCCGAAATTCATTTTGAAAATTTCCATAAACTTCTGGAAATCTTCGGTTATTTCCGGTTATTCCGAAGGTTATGTATGATAACTTTCCATGTATTACCATACAATTCTATTATTTGCAACCAAAATTTCGTCAAATTTTTTACGGCGAGTAGGATGATTAATCGTAAAATCTGAGATTATAGAATATAATTTCCATCATTCATCTCTGAAGTCACTTTTTATTCCCTAGGGAGTAAAAAGTACTTTTCCGCCCTAGGGAGTGAAAAATTAGAGCTTGAGCCCCGCTTAATAGGCGTCGAAAATGCCTGAAATCATGTATGTGTTATAAAAAAGTACTTTCAACTGTGCACTAGTTGAATGGTAATTAAAAGTCTAATTTAAATAATTTTGTATGCAAAATTCTTTTCAAGTATTTTTCAGCAAGGATGAAACTCAGATGAATACTAGAATTAGTTTCAAGAAAAAAATGAGAGATTCTAACTAACCTTCCAATCTTTCAATTAATACCTATCACTTTGTATTGAATAACATTTAATTTGTTCAATATTGCAACTTACAAAATTTTTAGACCGATACAAAATTTTTACACAAAGGCTTTGGCGTTTTGTGATTAATACAAAATAGAAGGAAGGAGGAAAAAGGGTTTTGAACGAAGAAAACACTCGCCATGTGAGGAACAGCTGATCAGATTGGGCCTATCAGTGTCGGACTGCGCAAGCGCGTGTCTACTCTTCTTGGTACGGTCCTTACGTTCAACATCGTAGTTTCACTGAATTGTCTGATTTCACTTGAATTCATACTGAATCCGTGCAGGTGTATGCAACGATAGCTAAGATTTTTAGAAATTCGAACCTTTTCTTGAAACTTTTTACATCTCTTACGAACGCTTACAGTAATTCATGAATTCGGAATCAAATTTCCGGATTTTGCATTCCAGTAAACGGTTTTGGCGGATTCGGTTTATAGTTCAATTTGATTTTTAGCGTTTTTGACGTTGAATTTTCGAGTAAAACGCCCCCCGAGTCAGAGCTATGTGAGCTTCAACGTCATCCTGAAATAGCAGCTCTTTGAGGAGCTCTGAATATCACCAAATCGGAGGTTCATTGTGTCTCATTCTGATCCCATTTTTTATGCTTCAAGCTTCATTTTGAAGCACATCTGAGACCTCTCATGACAACGTTTTGAAAGCAAGCTTGTCCAAGTCCATGACAGTGGATCAACATCAACTACGAGAAGAAGGATCTAAGGATCATTGGCACACATACGGATGGATGTGAATCACGATCGCTTCAAAGTGCCAGGAATCAGATCTTTACGAAGATATCAGCTCGACATTCTGATGCAGAAAATTTTTCTTCAATTATTGCATTCCGAGAATATGGAGACTAGTGAGTTTTCCGCGTGGCCCGCGTGGGCCGCGAGAGCTCTTTTGGAGAACGAGGCGAAAATAAAACTTGAAAGCCGACGGAGTACGTCCAAAGCTCATCCGTTAGTCTTCACGACCACCTACCTACTACATTGGATTAGGATAAGAATTAATAAACCGCTTTCAGATAAGGGCATATTGTCGTGAGGGCTAAGGCATGAGCTTTAAACCCACGCTGTTTAGTGGCGGGTTCGATCCCCGCCTCGAACTTTGGAAGGGCTTCGGTGTGCCACGGAGAGTCGTGAGTCCATTACCTCCAGAGTTCTTTAAGTTCTCTAAGTAATAGGGAGCTGTTGCTCTTGGTGGCTCAGAATCCATCTTTAACTGTAAGTCCCCCCCCCATCCCTGGTGTAGTCGGAAATTGAAATACTGGTAGGGCAAATATTCATTTTTGTGGCCCAGTGAGTCTATGGATCTGTGTGCTGTAAGAGTTGAAGTTCCAAATGTTTGGAGAAAGGCGAAAATCATTCAAGTTCACGAGGAAATGTGTGATGGAGGCGACTGTGCTCATTTTATAGCAATCAGGCGAATAACCATCAAGAGTAAGATATCTACTAAAATACCTATAAACAGGGTCAGGCGAAGAGAAATATGAGGAGGATTTGCAAAACGCAATAGGAATTTATGCCGTGACAAGCGTGTTCCGACTTCCGTTTCAGTTCAAACGCAAGCCTTAATTTTTTTTCATCCAGAAAAACAAAACACAACATTCAGGAATGCAGAGTTAAGGGTATATATCCCTTAGATATCTCATGAAAACAATTTATTGAGATTCCATTATACATTCAGATTGCGAATTGAGATTTCGTCTTTGAATCTCTAATGACTGTCTGAAAATTTTTCATCCTTTGCGGGAAAACCGAAGATTGGTGAGGACAAAAAAGATGGAAGCATCAAAGAGTGGAGATGGGGGTTGAAGCAGGAGATATTTAATGGCGCGTGGCGATATTAAAATTGCATAAAAATGAGCTGTAATTTGTATCTGGGTTCAAAAGCTACCCCCTGCTGCCATCAGTGCTGTCACCCTACTCAGTATCTACGTCGCTTACTATTATTATTATTCTTATTATGAATATCAAAGGTCGGGTGTACTTAATACTCTGAAAAATTGTCATATTTCCGTTTCAACGCATCCACCCTCCAAAACGACGGTGAAAATTGATAAAGAAGTTCTGTGATCCTCAGTTTGGGCTCTGACTTCATGAGTGTGTTAACTTTATTGTGTGCGAGAATGGGTGCTTTGTCTCATGGAAAGTAGGAGAAATTTTGCTCTATTTTCAAGTGAAAGGAATATATTCAAAAATAAAAATTAACCACGACAAAAATCTTTAGTTCTAATAACATTCTTTTTTTTCTAATAAAGAACTAAAAAATCTTCAAAGAATTTCTGGCGCGTACAAGAAAGTTTGGAATGAATACATGAAGCGTCCTTCAATTTTGAAATTATATTGTTACACTATGTTCAGATTGACAAAGATGGCCATAATTATTCATCCAATCTGAATCGGTCATTCAAAAATTCCCTTTTATAGTGATATCCTTATCGCTGCGACCTCTACGATTAATAGTAGATTGAGCAACGATTGCGGGCAATGGGTGGTCCGCACAAGTTACTCATAATAATTTTTGTTGTAAATGCGTGATGAGGGGTTGCGGGGATGAGGAACGCGAGGTTCGGGGGCAGAGTCCTCCGAACGAAGAAATAATATACAATAATAAATAAAGAGTAATTCAGTCAATAACAGTAAGATCATGTTACCATTTTGTATCAACAAAGATTTTATTTCATCCTTAAAGTCTTAAATCATAAGGAACGCATACATTTTATAACACAAGGAAATACAAATATTTTCATAACATGTGCAACGAAAATTCGACTTTCGCCGCCTTTTGAGCGATCCGAATCGGCGTCAATAATGCCAAGCCATTAACGTAATTATATATGTGCTTGTCACATGTTGTCAACCATAACCTCAAAATTTTAATTTTTCTTATTCCGCTATCACTCAAAAGTCCTTGGAAGCAGAGTTTTTGATGCACTTTTTATGAGAAATATCGTACATAGCGAGTGTCGAATGGCGGAAATCACTGACTCGTGTGGTGCTGCCCTCGCTTTACTCGGGCCAGCAACTCCACACTCGTCAGTAATCTCAGCCATTCGCCATCTAATATACTATCATTTTGTTCAGAGGGATTTTATTTCCTTCTATTTTAAATTCCTGAAATTATTAATGCAAATTAATTTTCTTTCTTCTCCGGAAAACATATTGAGAGATTTAGCCAGCTGTTGAAATAATGAGTAATATTCTTTGGAATATTGCTAGACATTCAGTTTGTAATTTTTAATTTTTCTTTTTTCTCGATGTTGACTTTTTGTGGTGCCGCTTTCTGGATCATTTTTTAATACGACCTTAGTGCTTGAGGAGTGGATGTGGTGGGCCTGTCAGCTATGGGATCACCAATTTGTTGAGCGATTTTACTATTGTTTATGATTGAACCCTAATGTAGCTCTCTGCCACGGTAGTCGATTTCCAGCCTCCATGTCTTTTCAAAGCGGTTATGTCACCTCCAGAGTCTGCCGACAGAATGATTCCATTTAGCTAAACTACTACGCGACGTAAACATTCGTTTAGCTGAACTCGGGGAAAATTCCCACTACTGTCCCTCCCACAAGGGTGTTTCTAGAAGTGACTTCTAATTGGTTGCTGCCGTCAGTTGCCATGTCTACTCAAGAGTAGTGGAGGTAGAGGGGGCCGCTCGAGTTCATCTGAACGAGCGTAGGAGCGTTCAGGTAAATGGAAGTTCAGCGAAACGAGAGTTCAGCTAAATGGAAACCTTCTGTAATCCCGCATGTGTTGATTCTGATTACTTGATTTAAACACTTCTCATCTCGATAGTTTAGGAAAAATCTCGAAGTTGTAACGGTAGTTGGTCGCATACATCGTTGTATCTTTTGCAGATATCATGAAAGTCATCGATGGCCACAAATGATATATGTGCATTATTCTTGGTTTTGGGAATTTTAACCGAAAAAAGCTGACCTTCGTCCTCGACATTATTTATTGTAAGGTTACATGATTCCTCTCTTCTGCATGCACCTTGAACGCCAAAAATCAAGGCAACCTGAAAATAATAGATTGCGTCTATAGCATGTGAAATTTCGAGAAAATATCTATTTATTCAATTGTCAATTCAAAATAAGGAAAGATAAACTTTCCAACAAAAAGAAAATATATAATCTTCATGTGAAAGATTTTCTTTTTTGTGAAAAATAAATTTTGAACCAAACAAAAACATGTTTCGCACAATTTTTCTCCCAAAACAAAATGACGAAATTTTCACAAAAGAAATGAATTTTTATTTTTTAAATATTGGGAAAAATTCTGTCATAATTTGATATTTCAACCATTCAAAATCGTGTAGATTCTTCGAAGTAGAAGTTCAACTAAATAGTTCAATTTTCAAATAACAGTGATACTTCTTCAACACCAAATAAGCTATTCAAATTCTCTTTGGAAAATACCTTAATATATAAGCTCATAGATAAGTTTTCCAATGAAGTGACGAATTTCAACCGAAAGAAGTTTTATGTTGAACCAGAAACAGTGAAATGAACAATAAAGGCAAATTGTTGATATTTACTTTTATGGCTAGAAATTTGTTGTCCGGAGCTTCATTTAAAAATTGATAAATTTGTTCACCCGTTAGAAAACAAGACTTTTTTTTCTGGAACTCTGTTGATTGATGTTTCAAAAATGCAATCAGTTTGTCGTAACTGTATATACACTGCAACCTCAAACTGAATTCACCCAAACTCGCTCCTTCTTCGAAATGAGATCGTTGATGGCTCGTGGACGAGACGGTGCGGGGGGTTTGGAGACGGGCGCTCTCCTCGCTCCACTCTCCGCCATCCACGCGTGTATTCGGCCCTGACTGTTTACGTTTCAGCTCACTCGAACTTCTTCCAAGGCCGTCGATACCCAAGCCTGAAGCTGGATTAAGTTTGAGGTTCCAGTGTATTTACATCATCATTTATACTGATTGTGCTCCTCAGCCTTGAGTATGTAGCCCACAATGTAAGTGGTTTCAAGGTTTCTGGTAATGCCTCAACATATGCGAGCAAAACCTTCTCGGAGAGGGATTTCACATTATTTTCAGTTCTCTATTCCATAAATCTGTTATATGCTGCCATGTGCTTGATTTTTCATTTTTTGGTAAGTAGATTTTCAGTGGCTTCTTTGGCACTTTGTACAAGTTCTGGAGGTGTGAGTTTACCTTCACTATAATGATGCATATCAGGGATAATCACATTCTCCGAAAATTCACTCATTGTGCTTTCTTCTAACACTTTTGAACTATTTCAGCACGATTGGTGGCAGCAGCGTCAGTTGGCGTAAAGAAATATATTTTTTGTGTGAAAGAATGAAAAAGAACGTCCATGAAACGAAGTTTACCACACTGCCATAATAATTTGGTGGAAGATTACACATTTTGCAGTTGCTGAACAGACGTGCAAGGTAGCATTTTTTACGCACGAATAAAAAAAACTTCTTTTTGAACGCTCACGTTTTCTTGTTGATAGCCAAGTGGATTCCATCCGTTTTAGCATCTCGATTTTTGCCTCTCATAGCCGTAGTATCGCACATTCCGTATGTAATCTTCAAGATTCTATCCCGTATAATCATCCATGCACACTCTGTATTCTCAGTGCCTGATTCCATCTTTGAGTCTCCTTACTAACGAAATGGATATCTATTCATCACTCTACGATATACTCTTTGATTTTCTGGCTTCTGCTGATTCCTTATTCTAACTTGCGCCTGCTTGTACTCAACATCAATTCTTCCCTGTCCTTATCCTTGACCAAGGTAAATTTTTGGAACCATGAGGAAGTTATCTGTCTATTATTTTGAGTCTAATAAAATCCTTTTATCCCTTACTTGCCGTTTTGGTACCTAATCTTTTGCATCCCAGTTGACCTCACTGTAGCATTCGCTCCTGCACGAAGTATACATGAGTATCATCTCAGGCTGGAACCAAGTTTTCGTGAAAAACGAGTTTTTTTCTGAGCAAAGATAATCAATCTCTCTAAATAATTCTCACCTTAAAAAAGAATAACTCTCCCGCTAAGATAGCTAGTACCTATTATAACATTTGATTAGTAAGAAGGTTCCTTCTATATTCCAACAGTCACCATCGATTAAGGCAGAGTATGCTCCAATTACTAGTCTGCTGATTTTCTCTTCCATACCTACGTTTATTAATATAGAAGATACAAATTCTCACTTTAAAAATTCTTGTTTGCTTTTCCTCTCATGATAAGGCTTACTCTTCAGTTAGCTCGTGATTCAGTATTTTTCCTCAACAGAATACGAGCCTATCCTGGTCAGAAATGAATCGTCGATACGACGTCGAATCAACGTCGTTCTTAGCAGTCGGGTTTTTGGTCGATTCGCCAGTTTTTTTCCAAAATCGACATCGAAGCGACGTCAAATTTTTTACTGTATCGACATCGAATCATCAACCGTATCGACGTCTCAAAAATGTGCTGCAGTTGCATAAGAACTCAAATGGGATCCCAAAGAGGATTCCAAACTAGTTATCTTGAACGCGAGTACTTTGTATAGCCAGTCTCATAGATCACAAAAATTATTGATTATGAAAGTCCATAATTTTCATTGAATGTCTTTTAAAATTATTATTGCATGCAGGAGAAATTTTAATTATTCAACCTTATAAGTTAAACGAAAATGTTTGGTTGAATCTTCATTTGTTCATTTGACGCTTGCCTCAAGTGCCGTCTTCTTGCTTCCGCTGCGGAGCATTTTTCAGACAAGATTTGGCCGCCTCTTCGACAACACTTAAATCAAAATCTGCACTGCAGAAAAAGAGCGTACCTGCAAAATTTTATTACTCTTTTTATTGTATGTATCAGAGGATATTCGAAAACTGCGCGGCGCTTTCTCGCAGACTCGTGTACAGGAAAAAGAATTGTTTTTTACGAAAACAAGAATAAAAATTCTTTTGAACAACACAATTTTATGAATACTCTATACTTTGAAAAACATAATATATTCATATTTTAACAAACAAGTTGAAAATTCTCTAAGAAAATACTGATTTCCTAACAAGAACAGATGCATTTTCGACATTGAAAATAGGTTTCTCAGCAGAAAAAATTAATTTTGAACGACAGAATGAAATATTCATAAGCCCGGAAGATGGATTTCGAATCAAACGGTCAGATTTTCAAACAAACTAAATAGACGATCTTCTATGAAAAAGTGTAATTTTCGACCAGAAATTAAATTTCTTACCAGATAGTTGAATTTTCAAACAATATAGATAAATTTTTTACCAAACAATCCAATTTTTGACGAAAAGTCATTGAATTAAAACAAAAATAAAAGAATTTTTCAACTAAAAAGACGAATAAAATTCTTTAAAAAACAGATCCCAAAACACAAAGACGGATTTCCGGCTTAATACTTGAGTTTTGGAACTAAATATTCGACCATCCATCTAAAAGCGATGAGTTTTCAATCGAAAATAGAATAGTCGAATTCTCATCCATAAAAATAAATTCTGATTGAAGTATTCATTACTTTATCGTTAACTGATCAAAGGAAAACATGATTTTTATTTCATACTTTTTTTTTTGTATTTTCGTTAATAAAGGTTGCGAACTTTTATGACATTTAAGATAATTTCTCCTTCACACAGCGTACAATCGTAAGTCGCTTTTCTGCCAATCGATAACACTAAATAAATATTGTTATAAATGATGTGACGAGACACGGGACATAAACCTCAAATTTGAGAACATAGGCTCATACTTATCACAATCCTATTCTTATCGTATTATAACCTAAAATTTAGGCACGATATGAATATTTTTAATTTAATATTTTATCAGGAAAAAAATACTAAAAAAAATCCAAAGAATGTCATCCCGGAAAACTTGCAAGCAGATTAATAGTTCCTGAATGAATAATTCAATTTAATACACAAAAATCAATAATAGTAATTATTTCATTGATACGCGATGTCATTCTATTCATAAAATTTTTTTCTATGTACACTTGACTTATCGGCGGACTTTCTTCTTCTGGTTCATTTACTGATGAGCAGTCATCGATTTCCTCGTCTGTTTCCATTTCGGAAGAACTTTCGCAATCGCGCGATGATAAATTCAAACGAAATAATATCAACACGCTGACTAATAATTTCGCTGACTGCTGACCACGTGCTGGCACGAGGAAGCGACAAAAAAAACCACATGGCGCGACTTGCGCCCTGGAGTGACGTTGCGCAATCCGATCAAGCGTGGCGCGAAAATTTGAGTTGAGCATTTTGAAATGTGAACAAAAGTTAAAATTCAGCCTTGATTTTTGTAAAGCTTATTTTTCCTTATTGTTCAATTTCAAGATAAACTTATACAAAAGCCTCAAAAATTGTATTATTCAGTTATTTCAGAACAGTACAAGGTTCAATCGAAGTTTTGCAATATTTTGAAATCAGGATACCTCTTCTTGTATATTTTTCTAGATTTGGATGTATTTCAAGAAAATTGACCATTTTTAAGCTTATAGTTTTCATTAGTCGCAAGCTTCTATTTGTGTGATTCGTGGAACAGAATTTACTGCAAAAGGCCGAAACGACGTCATTTCAACGTTCGTTTTAAAATCTTGTAGATTGAGTTTCATATTGATGAAATCACGTATTCCATGGAAAACATTACCTTTCAGGTAACTCTGCAAGAAAAAAACTGTTGGTCGAAAAACGAGCCTCAATTCGACAATAAGATCGACGCGACGGATGCACGACGTAAACGACGTCGGGTTGACGTTGTATCGACGTCATAATTGACTGCGTATGCTTCACATTTCATATCCCACATCATCAATTATTTCACTATTATAATGCCTGATTTGAAAGTTTTAGAATTTATACCTAATTAGGTTGCATAAGGATATTTCAAGTTTTGAGAACTTGACAACTAATTGCGTTCAAACTGTTTGGAACTAAGTGATCTCGAATTAGAAAGTCTAAATAAACTTTCATTCTGAGCGTATATATCCTCCCTCCGAAGAAAGTGGGAATAGTTTCTCAATGCTCAGAAATCATGGAATTGATGGAATCTAGATAATCGCTCCTCTTTTGAGTGTTCGTGAATTAGCTTCCGATGTTGCGTATGATCTTAGATGGAGAAAGGAGGTAAGAGTGTCGAGGTTAATAGGCAGCCCAAGAAGGGTGGTTTTAATGCTCGCTCGCTTTGAAATACTCAAGTCTAACCTTGCTGCGTGAAGAATCTGTGGTGTACAATACAGATACTCGCTTCAGCGTTGCGTTGCGTAAATTACGATTTATAATATACACTCACGAACGGAACCGAAGGGTGGTGTGTCTTAGGGATGGTTGAAGTAGATAGGGTTAGTGGATTAATGAAAGACAATCCACAGACCCAGCTACCCCGTCCTTACGTCACCACGCCATAAACAAGCCAGTGAGATTCGGATAACAGATACCCTCCTCCGCGATTCGATGATACTGTACCTGAACTCTGACTTTTACATGAAACCAGAAGCTCAATTGAGAATTTATATAAAAGTATCAAATTTTTTCTATGCGAGAAGGTGTTTCAGGTTACAATCGTGTGAAAAACTACTAATCTGGACGATATTCCGTAAAAATTGCAGTTTACTTCCCCGCGGCTCACCTAAAACAAACGGTTTGGAGTAATTTCGTTGATATATATCTCCTAGAATGCCTGTAAACGACCAGAGAACTGCACTAGAGGAGCTGTTCAGAAGTAATTATCGTATAAACTTGCGATAACGCTTTCTTGTCAGATAAAATGCTATGTCCGAATTCGATATGGTGCTCAGTTAGTGATAAATGCATAACATGTTTAACCTTACACGATTCCCATGTTCTTCCATACAAATTGATGCATGTTAGTATTTAAGACTGTTCAGAAGTAGTCCTCTTTCAACAGGTGGTTAAATATGCTTTGGATGTTATGTTAAGTGAGAATCCTTTCTATTTGTATGATACCTCGGAGGTGAGTAAGAATCTCGTTGTTTTTCTCTATTTTCTGTGGGTAGGTTCTATTAACTCATATTTTGAGTCATTCTTTTGTTGCTTGTATGATTTGTTTTTTTTTTCAAAGTCTTCCTATATGAAGGTTTTGTACAATGTTCTTCAGTTTTTTATGTTTGTCATCTGCATCCATCATGGGGACAGCTCTCTATCCATGGAAGCTGATGACCGATTGCTTATCCGGGATGTATGTTAGTGTATATTCGGTTGAAGGAATCGGAAAACTTGTAAAGTTCATCTAGTCCATGTCTCCAAATGATAAAATTGTCATCAACGCTATGACACGGAAATATTGGTTTGATCTCAAAATGTGTAAAAATTTCAGATCCCAAAGGAACTCGCGAATGGAAGGGAAGAAAGTATTTTCAGTACAGAAGTGTATTAAGGGTATGAGATCAGATGAAGAGTTTGCG
The DNA here is from genome assembly GCA_011762715.2 of Neuroterus valhalla. NCBI lineage: Eukaryota > Metazoa > Arthropoda > Insecta > Hymenoptera > Cynipidae > Neuroterus > Neuroterus valhalla. The sequence goes on from WSXT02000006.1 coordinate 2,693,910, forward strand.
ACCAATTCATTGTTATTGATTGTAAAAGGAATCGTCATTTCCGTTAAAAGAGATCCTGCTTCAAATCTCAATAAGATATCTTGGAGTTGTATGTAAATCTATTGTATCTTTTCGATGAAGCCGATAGAATTTTGGACTTAGGTGACAGAGTTTCATGTGGAAGGGTTCAGTTACATTTTTGAATAAATGATTTCAAATAGGAAAAATTATTCAATTTAGACTGGTGGAACGAATTCAATGAGACATAAGTGGCTTATAACTGTATATTCCGGGTGTTTTATTTACGACAACGCATTTCGACGCAGATCTGCATCATTTTTAAGCCTCGTTTTTGTTTAACGAAAGATGATCAAATTTATAATACATGGTTTTTTGCAAATATCATTGTACAAAGAAGAATCATTTAACATTCATAAGAATCAATAATTACGAAAGATGCGAGAAATAAATATTAGGATTTACCTTACTGATTAAATGAAAATTCTCGGAAAAACCATCAGTCCAGAGAAAAGTATCCAATGATAATTGTTAGTCTAATAATATTTTATCAAATAAGCATGTTAAATTTTTAGATTAAATAACCTTTATAGAAGTTACCTTTTAAAAAATTTCCGAATCAAACTGTTGTTAGATGTCATCTTATGGAGATAAAAACTGAAATGACATAGTAATGATTGCAATAATCCTTAGGATAATATCCTAGGATTATTTGAACTATAAAACTTCAATTTTAATTCATTTTTACGGACGGACAAAACGTGCCACTTTAAAGGTTAGAACTTATGACAGAATTTAAGGTTAGATTAAAAGATCATGTAATACGTTTCTTAGCCGGGAAAATAGAAATTTTGTAAATTTTGATACGAGGAATTAGACCGTGATAAATAATACTTACATTTTTGAATATCAGTTCTATAATTTAATGTATTTTTTTCTTCCTTATCATAATTTAAACATCATACTTTAGAAATGCTATCAATTTTGTGGAGTTTATCAAATGCATCTCTTAAATTTGCAAAGATGATTTTGTTAAAAGTATTTTCAACATAAAACACAATTCGAATAATACTTTTTCGATTGAAAATTCCAAAAAGGATTTCACCAAAACCATTGATATACGGCTTTACTATAATTTTGTTGGGATTTGAATTAAATAATAGCCTTGTAACGTTCATTAATCTCAATTTTTTACAAATCTGATGGATATCCATTTGTTTGTAAGGTATTTTTTACAATATTCAAATTTTCTTTACGATGTTTTATATCAGACAATGTAGTCGCTCCATCTACAAGACCAAAAATACCTCCAATTTTATTATAATTTGGGTGATGGGATTATTGGTTTGGGATACCAATTACCTATAATTTTATTATTTTCTGTTTTTAGTGTCAAATCCAAGAAATTGATTGCATCTTCTTTTGCTTATTCAATAGTGGATTTCAGTTTATCGTCTGCTAAATTAAACTTTTCAAGAATGTCATCTATTTCATTTTTTGGGAGACAAATTAATGTATCATCAATGTATCTATAGTAAAAAATGATTTTATAATCTAAATCATAAGGAATTGGTTTTCCCATATTTTCAATAACAATGTTCGCAGCAGCTGCTGAAATTATGGACCCCATTGGTAGTCGAAGAATTTATTTTAAAAAGCATTATTGAATTTGCAATAAGAAGATTCTAAGCATAGACTGAGGATTTCATCAATGTCCCTCTTATTCAGAAAAGTATGTTGCTTGAGTTCTTTCCATCTATTATTTATGGAGTTTAAAATGAGTCGAAATCAGTTATTGTTCCTGAAGTTTCGGAGCGATAGGATAGTAGGTGTCCATTGGAAATTTTTTTCGTTTTCCAAGTTGAGAGTCTCTTAGAAGAGTGTATTTTTTTCAGCTCATTGTTCTTGTGGGGTTTTTCTTATGGGTTTCAAAGGTGTCTTTAGTTGGTAGTTCTATGATATCGCATCATATCGAAACAGAACATAGCATTTCATCCGTCAAAACAACCGTTATCACGGAAACATCCAACATTTTTTCAAGGAAAACATATATAATCAATATGAATCTTGAATCATCCTAATGAAATCCAAAAGGAACAATGAATATTACATTTATCCTATTTGGCTGTCTTCCCTTACAGGTTTCCCGCCTTTTGTTAGAAATTCGATTGGCGATTCAGCTTCAACGTGTCCTTACGGTACAGTGCTCTGGTCAATCACAGGCATCGTAGAGTAAGCCCTGAAGATATAAACCTCAATGCTAAGGATACATCTGCAAGATTAGCAGTTCCGCACATGATGAGAACTTCCTTTTCTTATAATAAATCATCATCATTGAAACATTATATCTATTGATTAACTATACAATTATATTATTCTAAAAGGAGATTTCGAACGATTGTTACTTATAATGTTCATCATCATATCGTCTCCTGGAGAGGAAGTTGCGCCGATTCGATAAGGTGGTGGGAACTAACTGTGCTGATTTGATGAGTTTTGTAAATTGTGCCCTTTCGTGTTCACTCCTTGGTTCTCCCATTCGATTCCGTGAAAGAAGTGATAGAAGTATTCTTCGCAATCCAAATAGTAATTATAGTTCGAACAATGGTGGTTTGATTTTGGAAAAGGAAATAAATAGCTATTTGAAGAAAAACGTTCCAGACAGTTCCAAACTGTTTTTCAACAGATTTTGTGCATCCACGTATAACAGAATCTGTGGCAGAACCCTCCTATTCTTGCGAGAGGTAGCATCAAAAATCTTCATTAATTTTTTCATGATTTCCTTTTCAAAAATTTCATAAATTTTGAATAAACACAGTCAGAATGTATCATTCGCATTTCTTACCCACAATTATTATTATTATTATTATTTATCAGCATTTGGAACTCGAAAGTTCATTGCCTCATCTACCCGAGACCGCCACG
>WSXT02000006.1:2696931-2709307 GCA_011762715.2 Neuroterus valhalla
TGTCCATATGATGCTCTCTCACGGTATTCCTGATGAGGTGGTTGGCTGCAAATAGCTTGAGCTAGCCAAAGCATCCTTAAAAGGCACAGCCGATGTTCTACTGTTTCCCGCGTATTATTATTATTATTATTTTAATTATTATTATTTTATTATCATCATAGTTATTATTGATTTTATACTTTTTTCAATTTCATCTTTTGATTTTTTTTAGTAATCATGTTGAATTGAAATTCTTATTATAAGATAAATTATTGTTTGTGGCAATGTGTGTGTATATTTTTCAGGAAAACTATGAAGTAATAAAATTGAGGGAAGGTGCATTGTCGTCAGTTTTTGGCTATCACAATAAATGGTTAATAAAACTCATTGTATTTGCTTTTCGGTTAAAAATCGAGCTATCTATAGAAAACTGGAAAGTTTCTTGTATTCTACATCTCTTGTTAAAAATTTATTTTAGGTCTAAGTATTCAAAGATTTGGTACAAAATTGAATTATTTTGGTAGAAAATGCAACTACTATTTGAAGATTTAACTGTTTACCTAAAATTTTTTTTGTTTGTCTTTTTTTTTATGCAACATTAAATTTTGTGGAAGAAGATTCATCTTTCTGATTACAAATTTTAGTAATTTGATAAGAATTCCCCTTTTGGTTCGAGAATCCCATAATTCGTTGGGGGATTGAATTCTTCTAATAATAGTTGAATTATAAGAGTTTGAACGTAACCTGCTTAGATTATTCAATTATTCAATAATCTCTTGATTATGAATTATTTGAATTTGAAATTCTTATCAAAAAAATTATTTTTTTTCTAGGAAGTCTATATTTTCGCATGAATAAATAATTGAATTGTTTTAAGAAACATTGCCAATTAAATTTTATCCACAAATAAGGATGCCATGAATTTCATGTGATAATTATAAATGGATCATTTTTGTTACAGTTACAAACGGTAATTAAACTATTTTTCTCCCTCTACAAGTTTACTTTTCTTGTAACAAACACAAGGCTAAATGAAATACTTTTTATTCCATTTCTATGAAGTTAAGGAAAAAAATATATATATAATAATTCTGTTCAAAATTTCAAGTTTCTCTTCATTCTCGAGACATTCTAAGCTTTATATGATAACATAAGAAGTATTTTGTTTGGAAAATCAAAAAATTCTCAATGCGTATTTCATATATGCATTCTGCGTGATTTAATGTGTTTTGTTCCATTTTTTAATTATTTGATTTGTGGAGAGTGTGTATTTTATGTCCTAGAATAAATCACTGATTTTTCCCGACTCTACTTTGTATAGAAACTCATTTATTTTAAATTTTATAATATTTGCCAATAAGTAGAATGCATTCTCAGAACGTGCAGCGTGCAGCGCCGCTCTGTTAAGGAAATTTCGCACACAGAAGTTATCATAACTAAGGAACGCCATTTTCCTTTTTAGTCGGATAGGGCTAGGAGTAGACAATGAATCATATGGTTGTCAAGGATTTGATCTAATTATAAATAAGAGAGCAAAACAGCATATGAGACAGTATGATGCGTATGGTTCAGAATAAAATTGGGAACCAGAAGATTGCTTCTTATAGCATGTTATGCTCCTGTTCATGGTGACAGTAGAAAGGTAAAATATTCTCCATGGAACTCGTTGAATGATACAATAGAACCATGTAATTCAGGGGAAAGAATAGTATTACTCGGAGACATGAATGGTTGGGTTGATCTGCAACGCGATGGAACCGATAGTACATGCTTATTCCGGAGACTCGAAAACGGACAGTAATCGGGATCGATTAATTTGCTTATGATTAGAAAAAGGTTTGTTTATGACAAACACTTGGTCCAGGGATAGAATGATACACATGTATAGTTGATACAAAAGCAAAAGCCATAAATTGAAAACAAGAAGGCTGCTTACTGTAGCATGTCATGTTCCTGATGATGGTGACGGTAGTGGGTCGAGATACACTTCATAGAAAACAGTGAATGGTATCATCAGAACATGCGATTTCGGTGAGAGAATTTTATTACTACGAAACATGAGTTGTTGGGCCATATAAAAATACACATGTATAGTTGATGCAAAGGCGAAAGCCATTAATTCGGAACAAGAAGGTTGCTTATTGTAGCATGTCATGCTCCTATTGGTGATAATAGGATAGAGTCAAAATAGACTTCATGAAACTCGTTGAATGGTAACATCCGAACATTAGATTTGAGCGGAAGAATGATATTACTCGGAGACATGATTTTGGGTTGCTGTGCGATGCGATAGAACAGTGATCGGGATCAATTGATTCGTTTGTGCTAGAAAAAGGCTTGTTCATTACAAATTATAGGTTCAGCCATAAAATGTTATACATGTTCATTTGATGCAAAGGCGGAAGCCATAGTATGATCAATTTCGTTGAAGCGGATGATAGACTGACATGATAAAGGTATATCTCCAAGAACTGGATAAATATTTAAGGCATCTTGAAGAAAATCAGGAAACAGAATCAGACAACAAAACGTTGAAGCGGACACGGATAATACTTGAAAATTGCACCTTCAAGAGTTCATTGGAAGTGTTTGGTTCTGGACTGTAGAGAGAAGATCCTGTGATGCTCGGTGGAATGACGAATTGCGCATGGCGGTAAAAGGATGCACGTAATAAATTGAAGGAAAAGAAGAAACAAGAATTGTAAATAATTTCCGAAGAAATAAAAAATTATTCTGAAATTAGGTAGGGAAGAAAAGAAAAGAGAGTACAAGCACTGCGGTAGTCGGAATAGGGAATGCTAATCGTGGAATGGCATCGGATTCAGACGAAGTGAAAGACTATGAAATTAATTTTTAATTTTTAATTTTTTTTGATGGGCTGTATGGAAGTGAAGTTATAGAGCATAAGACCTGTGGTAGATACAGATAAGTTAGACGATCACGAACGTAGGTGTCGAGAGAAAAATTGGTATCAACGACGTAATTTTCTTCATCAAATAACAAAAAATTAAAAGGCTGCTGGTGTAAATGAAAATACCTCTTGGAGGCTTAACAGGGGTGATGGATATTTTTTTTGAGAGTGTGAATCTATGAAAATGTGTGCTGAGAACGGCGAAGTTCCGAATGATTGGGAAAAGCGCCTGACCAAAAAGATTTTTCCCAAAAATGCGTTTACTGTCCGACTGAAGTGAGGGCAGTAATTACCCAAGGGAAGAATTTTCTCGCAGGTGCAGTAACTACCAGAGGGGGAAGTCCACTTCCGTCCCGTGTTGAATATAGTATTTTATTCTACTTTCCACCGAGGCTAAAAAGCTGATATTAAGGAATAGAGCTCATTTTCGAATTCATCAGATCCATCGACGCTCATATCAATATTTTTGGAACATCACTCAATGAGTTTCTTTCAATTCCACCTCACAAAATAAGCAGAAGAGTACTCAAGACTCATTGTCTCTCTTCAGATTCTCAAGATTTCTCATTTATTTTGCGTTCTTAGATGAGCGGAAGGCTCAACTCCAATTAAAATAAGGCCCTAACCTCGAAAATAAATGGCCTTATTTTCCCTTATCCTATCAAGAGACTTTTTCCTTAATTCGCTGAAATAACAAACAATATATTTCATGGGGCATTGAACAAGTAGAAATTCTCGAAAGGAAATAGGACATATGATCACTAGGGTGGTCCAAAAATGCATCAAAAAAATTTTTTTCGAATTTTTATGCGAAACTCCCGGAAATTTGTTTGGATCCACAAAAAAATAAATGCATTTTTTTTTGTTTGAAAAAAAATAATATTTAGAGGTGCCCAAGCCCCCTGGAATTTAACACGTATTTCCCATAAGAAGAAAAGACGTTTTTGTAAATTTTATTCAGAAATCTCAATATTAGATGAATCGAGTTCGAAATTCACCATTTCTCTCCACAGTTGGTCACAGAATGCGAATAAAATATTCCTTTTCAAATATCAACCCCATAAGTTCGTTTTATAGGGTACCGAAAAACCTCCATTAGTAAAAAAATGCGTTTTTCGAGTTTTTGGCGCTAATTAAAATTTTTTTGCGGTTTTTTAGCGCAGATTGTTTCAGATACATTAAATACTACTTCATACTGATGATTAGATGTTTATTCAAATTGTTTAAACAATTCATTATTGTTTTTAGCAACTTTCTCTTAGAAAGGGTTAGAAAGTCGAGGTTTTTTCTAAATTTTTCAACTTATTTTCAACTTTTCAGTTAGAGCGAGGTAATAATCAATTAAAGTTAACAAAAATAATTGTTTGAACAATTTTTTATTATTCATAGCAATATTTTCTTAGAATAATGCTACAAAGTTGCGATTTTTTCTGAAATTTACAACTTTTTGTGCACTTTTCACTTGAAGTATACTGCATAGTATACTGCGTAGTTGCGGTTTTTTGCTGAGATTTTAAACTTTTTATCACTCTTCAATTAGAGTAAAGTGATAATTAATTCATGCAAAAGAACAAATTTTCAAACAATTTATTATCATTGCTAATAATATTTTCTTTGCCTAATGATAGAAATTTGCGGTTCCTTCCGAAATTTAAAACATAATTCCCACTCTTCACATGAAGTGAGTTAATATTTATTTTAATTTAACAAAAATAATTGTTTAAACAAATTATTATTGTTAATACCTATCTCCTCTTAGACAATTGCTTCAAAGTTGTGGTTTTTTTTCTAAACTATTATGATTTTCATCAACTTCTCATTTAGTGAGGTAATAATTAATGCGAGTGAACAAACATGCTCATTCGAAGAATTTATTATTGTTCATGACCATTTTCTCTTAGATGAGTGCTAGAAAATTTTGGTTTTTTCTGGAATGTTTAACTTTACTTTTTTAACTATGAACAAATAATAAATAAACATTAGAGAGAATCATGTTTTACGAAGTATTGTGTTTTTTCAAGTAAATTATTTTTGTTCTTTTTCTAATGTTAAGAAAAATAATTGAAATAAAAGAGACAAGAAGGAAGAATGGAATAATTAAAAGTAGGTGGGAGGACGAATAGGTCTGTAAGTGCCGTGTAAAAGTTCTGTTTTTAGTTACATAGAAAAATGTATTACAAAGCGTAAAAAAATAATTTGGAATATCCCCTTCAGGGTAGAAGGGGGGTGGCGGATCTTATATTAAAACATTTCCATTCTTTCTTTTTGTCTCTTCTGTATGAGAGCTCGTTTGTTTGAATTATTTTCCTTAACATTGGAAAGAGAACAAAAATAATTTACTTACAAAAATACAATACAACGTAAAATATGATTCTCTCTAAGGTTTATTTATTATTTGTTCACAGCTAAAGAGGTAGAGCAATGTTAAACTTTTCAGAAAAAACCACAACTTTCTAGCACTTATCTAAGAGAAAAAGGTCATGAACAATGAAAAATTGTTGAAACAAGCATGTTTGCTAACTCGCATTAATTATTACCTCACTAAGTGAGAAGTTGATGAAAATCCTGATAGTTTAGAAAAAAACCGCAACTTTTTAGCACTAGTCTAAGGAAGATAGGTATTTACAATATTAATTTGCTTAAACAATCATTCTTGTTAAATCAACATAAATATCAACTCACTTCATATGAAAAGTGGGCTAAAAGTTTTAAATTTCAGAAAAAACCGCAAGTTTCTATCATTAGGCAAAGAAAATATTATTAGCAATGATGATAAATTGTTTAAATATTTTTAACATGAATTAATTTTTACTTTACTCTTATTGAAAAGTGATAAAAAGTTCAAAATTTCAGCAAAAAACCGCAACTATGTAGTATTATACTACAGAAAAATAGCTATAAACATTGAAATTTGTTTTCACAATTACGTTTGCTAAATCAAAATAAATTATTATCCACTTCGAGTGAAAAGTGGACAATAAGTTGTAAATTTAAATAAAAACCACAACTTTGTAGCATTATTCTAAAAGAATATTGTTATGTATAATAACAAATTGTTTAAACAATTATTCTTGTTACCTTTAATGGATTATTACCTCGCCCTAACTGAAACGTTGGAAATAAGTTGAGAAATTCAGAAAAAACCTTGACTTTCTAACCCTTTTCTAAGAGAAAGTTGCTAAAAACAATAATAAATTGTTTAAACAATTTGAGTAAACATCCTATCATCAGTATAAAGTACTATTTCATGTATTTGAAACAATCTGCATTGAAAAAACCATAAAAAAATGATAACTGATGGGGGGTTTTTGGGATCCTATAAAACAGACTTATGGGGTTGATATTTGAAAAGTAATATCTTATTCGCTTTCTGTGACCGATTATGAAGAGAAATGGTGAATTTCGAACTCGATTCATCTAATATTGAGATTGCTGAATAAAATTCACAAAAACGTCTTTTTTTCTTTTGGGAAATACGTGTTAAACTTCACGGGGCTTGTGGCACCTCTAAATATATATTTTTTTCAAAACCAAAAAAATGCATTCATTTTTCTGTGGATCCGAACGAATTTCCGGGCAATGTACATAAAAATTCTAAAAAAACGACGACGACAACAACAACAGACATACAGACATACAGAAACCAACGTAAAAACTGCTCTTTCGGAATCAGGAGGTCACAAAACCTGAAGATTCTATAAATTCCGCGAGATGCGGTTTTCACATCAGACCACCTTCTCATTATGCTGAGAATGTAGAAATCTGCCCGCTGCGCGGGCACATTCTCTTTGCGCGAAGCTCGCTTTGCTCGCACGTTTCAGCGTGCCTAGGGAGCACGTCTTCCGGATTTCGAGCTTCACGCTCGATAATAAAAAATACCTCGCGCTATGTGCTTGGTTTCGCATTTACCTCGCCCTAAGCGCTCGGTCTTTGTACTTCCCTTCAATCGTATATAGAGCTTTTGAAACTAAAAAGTAGTATTTCGGTTACTGTACTTGATGATTGCAAAAGTTTCTCGGGCTTCAACGAATACATTCTCATCGTGTTTTTGGTAGTTATGCGCTAAGTTCGTGTTTCATTTCCCAGGTTTCTTTGGCGCGTAAAGATGAATTTCTACTTTCCGTACAATAACTAGGAGTTATTTGTTTTTGCGAATTTACAAAAGTTACGTACATGTATAGAATAACCCTTCCCCCCCCCCTTCCATAACAAATCGTAACGGAATCTCTTGACCTCCTTCACCTTGAGCTGATACGTAATTTAAGTACGGTCTCTCATATGTCTTCTGCTACGTATTACCAGCTACTACGCCTCCAACATTCTTTCCATTGGAAAGAACTAAATTTTGCCAATGCATAAGCCGTGCCATGACATTCTGATTTTCTGAAATGAACTTAACCCAATTACCGTTGCTCGTTGGTTCGATTATCGTCGAGCGGGCACGAAGGTCATTTTCTGACAGGGAAGTTTCGCGATCTAAAGGGAGTCGAAATGGCAGAGGAAAGCGATGGCTGAGGGGTGGAGGGTGAATAAGAGAAGCATTGCGTTGCGTGGGGGTTTGCGAAATACATCGTACAAAATATGGCGGCCAATGCGATCCTCCACGGGGCAACTTTACAACCCACCTCCTCCACCTCGGCCTTTCCATCCTTTCCATCTCTCGCTTCGGTCCCGCAACTCATCAGCATGAATATTCATTATTCGATGATATTTCTCTTGCCTCACACCAATCCCGCCACCTTCAAAACCCCCCTCCACCCCCTTCGTCTGCGATTCCACCCTATTCGTAGGATCGTTAATTTATAACTACGATCGGCAGTCGGAGGGATCCTTATTGCCCACCCCTTTCCACTCAGCCGTTAAGGCATTTCGCGTTCGCATGTTATTGGAATTTCAAAATCTTCCTCACTGTTTACGAGCATCTCTCCCAAGACGGAGCTGATTGGCGTCTTTATGAGAAGTTGGTTTAGAATGCTCAGAAAATATTTTTGCTTTATGGAAAATAGCGATGATGTCTTTACTTCAAGGATTCCAGCGATATCCCAAGTATTTTTGGTTTTAGATATATATTCGCAGATCTGAATTACTAAATATTTGCGAAGGCTTATTATCATCCCAACTATAGGATCATATCGGTCAATCGATTTGCCTTGAGTCAAAGAATCTGGAACTTGTGTACAACAAGTTGGAGTCATGCTAATGGAGAAAGTTTCAATATAAATTTACCCATTGAAGAATATTATGCAAAAAGGTAGAAGAATTCATTCAATTACATATTCATCTGCCAGTTTTGGGATCCCAGTGGGCAAAAAATTTGACGACGTCTTTACGAAATCTTTACGACGCCGCATTTACGTCCCATGTCCAGGTCGCAAAGATGTCTTAAACACGTCATCAAATATTTTGTCCACTGGGATTTGCGATCTAGAGAAGACGTATTTTTAATAAAATATCAGCAAGTGTTTTTTATTATTATTTTGATTTTGATGAACATTTAGAATTTTCCGCGATGGAACTTTGAAATTGTACAGTGAGCTGTGATAATTTTTTGAATAACTTTCTCTTCCAAGTGTAACGTGATTTCTTTCACATAAGTGGGTCAAGATCATAATGGAACTTTCTAGAATAACGAGTCCTCTAATGTCCAAAAATGCAATATATGTATAAGAAAAATGGAAGAACCACAGAAATTTATGTTCGAAAAACCTCAAACTCCATCGGCCAATTTCATTAGAATTTTGAAGTCCCTACGTTCCGAAAACTACTGTTCTGCTCTAGGGTGGCAAGTTTGAGCGTGCCTACGGTGCGCATCTCTGGGATCTTGTGCTTTGCGCTCGATGGTAATCTCACCTCGCGCTCTGCGCTTGGCCTTTGCATCTTCCTACAGTTGTATTAAAAGCTTGTGAAACTCAAAACCGAAATGTCGACTACTTTAATTTGATGAGTGTGAATTCTCTTTTGTTAAAGCTTCTTTGTCTTCAACAGATACATTTTCATCACGTGTCTCGTGCTGCACACTAGAAACAAAGTTTGTCCGAAACGGAGCAAGAGTTTTGTTGCCTAATTTTCTTACATGTTGTGTAGTTTTTCTAAAACTTCAATTTTGGATTTTTAATTTTATTTTTACGATATTGCTTTTCATAAATGAAGCAAAAACTACTTTTGATTTTTTGAGAAAACTCGAAAAGTTGTAAAAATCATACTGGAAGGCTCCTAGAAAGGAACACAGAGTTGCAAACATTGCAAAACAGTGACTTCTTCTGGGGATATGTTAGAGAACAATTTGACTATTAGCCCGAAAGAGGTCTCATTTACCTTGAGCATGGAATTCCACCTGATAAAAAAAAATTTTAACACGTTCAGGATAAGTTCAAAGTTTAATTTTCCAGTTTTTATCGCTCATTCATACCTTCATGCGATATTCAGACTCATTTATTAAAGAGTAAGATCAATAACGGTTTTTATAAGACACAAAACTCCTCGAAAACTCATCTGATTTGTCATTCACAGCCAAGAAAAGAAGTGTGTGGGAAACAGATCACCTTGAATACATCTCGTGTCGAAGTGCAATAATAGCTTTTTCGATCCAAATAGTGTATAAGACGCTTTTTTCCAACAATCTACCGTGGAGGATGCACCAGAAGATCTCAGTATTTTTAAACTATTGAGAAGAACTCTTTCGCAAGATAATAAGAACGCACAGTGTAGTTTCTCGTTTTTAGATGTTTTCCGAAAAACCCTGAATCCTAATCTTTAACATCGTTAGCGATGATATTGTACAGTGCTTTTGGCGTACATGCCTTAGATATTCCCCAAATTCAAGCAGCCTAGAAATAATGCAAAATAAATGTAGCAGAAGATGCTTTTCTTTTCCTTTTCCAGGTTTAGCATTTTTTGATAATACGCAGTTTTTAATTTTTCACAGACTAACTTTTATTCTACATAATCTAGAAAAAACTCTTTTAATCCTTATCTGTCAAACATATAACTGTCAACTAGCTTCACTCATTGATGAGAATGATCTTAACGTCAGTAGAAAAGTAGTCAGAATTTTATTGAATAGAATAACCTTGAATTGGATGACGACCGTCAATTTCTGATTCTTCAATAAAAATATGTTTTGGAGCAGACTGTATACCTTTTCTGTAAGTTAGAGGATCATATTGGGAAAAATATCTTTCAACACAAGTTATTGCATTTTCTGAAAACTTTGTATCATTCTCGGTGTTTTCCAGGATTTCAGAACAAATGTCCAATCAATTCAACTTTTGTTCAGGGGTGAGCAGTTTTGGCACCACCTTAGCCCACACTTTTCTCATTCGCGAATTTTCATGGATTTGTCGAGCCATTCCTTCATCGATGTGTTCTAATTCAGCGATTAGTCAAATACTCGGGTATCAATTTTTCCGAATGATTTTACAAATTTTTTCAACGTTACTGTCTGTTTCTGAAGTGTTGGGACGACTAGGATGAGGATCTTCAATCACTCTCCTCTACTCCTCAAATTTTTAAACTACTCAAACACTTAAGTACGGGATGAAGAATCATCAATATGAAAATTTCTCAACAAATCGTAAGTCTTCGTAGTTTTTTGCATAGTTTAGTGCCCTACTGCTTCACGCGATGATGCGCGGGATACTATATGGAATCCAATGTTGCACGCTTTGAACAAAAAAATCTACAAATTAACAAGCTTCTTGTTGGAAGTTTACAGACAATAAAAATGAGTGACACAGAAAGAACCACTTATATCTACTCAGTTGGGTTTTCTAGGGATTAGCTCAACTATCTGTCAATAGATATAGATATACTTAAATATGAGACATTTGTTTTAAGAAAAACGTATGCAAAACATTATACCAATAAAAGCAAGAACGAACACTTTAAAAAGTGCATCCTATCGTCAATTCCGCTACATTTTAGCAAGTGGTGCAAGCTTTATACGAGAGGGGAGTATTTACATTTACGTTTTGCATCAGCTGAAAAGCCGATGTATACTCTTGAAGAATTGCCGGCACAGGGAAGTGACGAGCATTACAAAAAAAAGTAACGACAACATATACTGCGGTTGTGCCTGCAAAACAGATTCGTTCCGAGAGTTCGTTACTTTTCGAGCGTTTTCGACGTAATGCCTTCTCCGATAAGGTGGCATTAGCTTTACCCCCTGCCCCTATCCAGCAACGAGCATCACCCCCACGCCTTGGCTGAGACTCCGCAAAATCCTTCCGCTCGAAAGGAGGCTCGGATAAAAATACCATTTGAATACTCGACGAATACGAGAGTCCTCGACATCATTTATAACGCGTGACAATAAAGTTCTCTGGCTGGTAGTAATCTTTATGGCGCGATACATGCTACTGCGGGCCGACACACGACGCGCTCTTTTACGATATGCTAAACACACCTCGCCCTATTCTAAAAGATTCGACTTTTTATCCTCTTTAGTATATGATTCTCCCTCGCCTTCAAGTCAATATTTCCTATATATTTTAACTTTGCAACTCTTGATTTAACTCAAAATCCATTGACGGGGCGTTTAATCATTTCTGGGTCACAATTCTTCGACTTCGCTCTGGCTTTAGTTGGTCTCTGACGAGACATCGAGACGTATTGGGGCAATGTCAAGACACATCTTGACGTTCAATTTTTGAGACGGAGAGAAGCAAGGATCTTTTGTACGTAAAGGAACAGGTTTTTAAGACTTTTAGACAAATTCTTATGTCTGAAGTCAAATATTTTTGCCTTGTAATAGTAAGAAATGTGCGTTGAACTGAAAATGACAAGAATGAGAATTCAGCAACAAGAGCGTCAAAAGGAATAACTTTAGCAACGACAAAACAATGAGAACTTTAAACAACCAGCGTATTATTGGAAGCAAAATTCGTTAAACATCATATCTGCAATAGAAACATGGATCCTTCTTCTGGAGAAAACATTCCGGTTTCTGTACTTTATAATTTTACTCCTTTCAAGTACACATATGGCCTACGATTAACCCTTTTTATTCCTTAACTGCAATATTGTGCTACCAAGTTCCGCTCCCTACTCAATTCTTCTCTGGGAATGTTCTCTTTAATTTTTCCACCACGCAAGTTGAAAGGAAAATTTGTAGGCGAGAAAAATATCAAAAAAGAGGAATGAGTAAATCGCAGGTCGTTTTTGTAATCAGAAGAAGTAAAATTTACGTTGTATTGCATACGCACATTTGATTAATTATACTCTGCAAGGATAATTTTTTCAACTAAAGTACACAGTTGTCAAAAAGCTCTACGCTTACGTATCGGCTAAAAGTGCTGCTATCCCAAAAGCATACTTGCTCACTGTTTGCAAAAGTCAGATTTTATTTGATGTTTCTTCTCTAGAGTACAACGCTTTCTTGGTCTATTTTTACCCTTTCTCTCCTACATGTTTTTTACATTCTTATCATTTATGATTGAGAAAGTATTAGAATCGTCTGAAATTTCACATCTTGAATTTTCAACGGAT
>WSXT02000006.1:2717899-2731814 GCA_011762715.2 Neuroterus valhalla
TTTTCTGTCTACTGGTCTCATCAATATTTAAATAATTGATTATTTAAAAATTGTTTTTCTGAAAGTTGTGAAAAAATTCCTGAGGAATTGTAACTATTCCTAAGGAATGGTCGTCACAACTATGGTAAAACTGTGCAAGGTACAGTAAAATATAAATGGAGGAAAATTGTGCATCAAAAGATCTACAAATTTAGTAAAATTCACTTTTTGTTAGGACAAGTAGTTTTTGCTTTATGAAAAGAAAACTATAATAAAAAGGAAAATATTGAACTTTGAGACGATTGTCACAAGATTAGGGAAAAAGAAAATCGACACAAGTTTTTTACCACGAAAATATATTTAAATGTGTTATCAATCTTTTTACAACAGAATATGTAGTTTTCGTTACAATCAGGAAAAATAACTATAAGAATTAAGTAATAAACTGTCTGTAAAAATGACGAAGATTGATAGAGAAAAGTTGTTCACCCGAAACTGATCTATAAATTTGTTACAATTTTCCCGATTGGACGCGTAGTTTTTGTTTCAATCGTATAAAATAAAATAAAACATTAAACGATTAAATTTCTAGAAAAAGGGAACAAAATATGGAAAAAAATGGTCAGCAAAACTTCTGTACAGTTTCGGACAAATTTTGATCGAGTGCGCAACACGAGACACGAGATGAGAACGTATTCTTCAAATACGGAGAAGCTTTAACAAAAGAGAATTTACAATCATCGAATTAAAGTAGTCGAAATTTCGCTATCAAATTCCTAAAAGATCTGTATACAAATGTAGAGAAGTAAGAGGACCAAACGCGTAGCGCCAGTTAATGTACAACCGAGCGCGGAGCGCTAGTTGAGTTTATTATCGAGCGTAAAGCGCGATATCCGACGGACGTGCGCTCTAGACGCGCCCGAAAATTTTCTACATTTCCTTGAAAATGCTATCATTTCGTGAAGTTACATCCTGCGTAAGGTCTCTTTTTTCCTACGTCACATATCTTGACAAGATCTGGTAATTCTCCCTCCTCCTACTAGAAGCGTGACAAAGCATTTGAATGGCCCATTTAAGATAAATGAAATTGATATTAACCAAAAAGTTCTGTTTCCCACAAAGAAAAACTTAGCCTATTACTAGAATCTGCTCAGATGAGAAACATAAATAGATCAGAACAAGGGATTTCAAGAAAGCCCTAATTTTCTTGATTTCCGCGGTTTCTTATCTCCGTGGTTAAGTATCCTTTTTGTGTAAATCAATGCACCTAACAGGGATTTTCAGGCTGTAAACCTCAGTGGAATGGTACAAACGAAGCCCAGCGTCAACACCACAGTACTACGAGGGTAATGCAATGCCGGAATATGTCACAAATTAAGCAAGAGAGAGAGACCGGGAGAGTGCTCTCCGGCGTCGTCCTCGTAGTCGTCGTCGCTTTTATTAGAATTATCTTTGTCACTTTCCCAAGTTTATATTTACTCCTCCTAGCGAACCTCTTGAAGCCGTGCCACCTTTCCGAGGAACCACCCTTAGAATCACCCTTTGGCCCCTTTCACCCCTTTCGAGCCACCAATGTCTTCCATCGCTGATACAAACGGACTAGTGTATATCTACACATCTGAGAACAAATACAGAGAAATACAATTACTTACACCCACAGGGATCACCAGTCGCTTATTATCTTTATGACTAGGGAGATGGAATTAAACCGAGTAGGTAGGTATGCCCGAAATATAATAATATTCATTACTATGCTAATGTCACGCGAGCTTCCGCTCGCCAGATTATTACTACGAAACTTGCCTCGTATTTTTGTTATCAGGAAGAACCGAGCCTACTTAAATTGGCGGTACTACTCGTGAACGACGATTTTCGGCACTTCTCTTCCATCCAGTGTTCATCACTTGGAGTTTAGGGAAAGGGGCGTTTCATATCGAAGGGAAAACTAGAGTCATTAATAAGGTTGATGTTGGATTGTTTTGTTCTGTTTTGGATACCTAATAGTATTTTTGAACGATTTTGGAAAATTTTTTCTGTATTAGAAGTTATTAGAGTTCAACATATTTTTGTCAGTTGGATATAAAATCATTGCGGAAGTGCTTAGAAACATTCTGTTAAGACAAATGGAGGGAAAGGGAGGGAAAGGGAGGTAAATCACACAATGAGGCAGGTTTTGTGAAAGAGATAGGGACTTCAGACAATATATTTATTCTCAATTTGATAATTTATAGGAACTTTTTGCGGGAGGAAGGGAAACTATTTGCACTAGTTGTGGATTTCAAAACAGCACTTGATTCCTAATTGAGTCCTCTTCTCTCTGTTGTCTAATTGGCACTTTCTAGAGGAAGGATAAGGAAGGATGGAAAGGATGAACCTCACTGGAAACAGGAAAACATTATTTATTATTGTACGCAGATGGTGTAATTCTGGTAGCGAATATTGGATGATGAAAAACATTTTGATTTGTAACAAAATGAATTATCTTTCAACGAAATGGCGAAATGATCGATCCACTAGTTTCATTCTTTGAACACAATATTCATTTTGAACCAGATGAAATCACTTCTACAGCAAAAGATAATTTTCCAGTCCAAAAGGAATTATTTCCAACAAACAGTTCAATTTTCCACCAATAAAAATAACTTCAACAGGATAGTTCATTCATTGTAAAAATGATCAAACTCGAAACAAAATTTTGGGATTTTTTACTCATTTGTTGCATTTATAACGTACGGAGGTACACTTCCAATAAAATCGATGGATTTTTAACACAAAGAAGAATACTTCAGAAAACTGTTTTTTTTTTTCAAACAAGAAAGTACTCTTGCAATCAAGGATGAATTTTCAATATGAAACGACAAATTTTCATGGAACCATTGATTATTTACCAACATATGTGACTTAACAAAATAGTTGCATTTATAACAGAAAAAATGATCTTTGAAGAAGATGGTTAAACTTCCAATAGAATAATTGAGCATTGAAGAAGACAGTTGGATTAACTAAATGTAGTTCAAGCAAAGCAGACAATTTATTAAGAAGATATTATAATCCTCAATCAAAGAGATGATTTTTCAATAAACTTGATCAATTTCCTACCCAGAAAGATGCAATTTTTTAGCTCATTTTTTTAAATTTTTGTCTTAATAAGGATACTTCATTGAGGTGTTGAACGTTTTTGCAAAAATTTTTATCCCTGAAATCAAGCCCTATCAATAGCGCGCTTTACGCAAGTTCAGTTTCTCAAAAATGTGAAATTAATTTTTCGTCAAAGAAAAGCATTTCTGAAGAAGAAAGATAGATTTAAAAACTGGAAAGAAAGAATTTTCCTCAAAACAGTTGAATTTACGACAAACGAATCAAACTTCCACAATATGTTCAAATATTCCATCGAAAATTGAATATTTGATTATTAATTTAAATTTTTAAACTAACAAGTTGAATTTCCAAGAAAAGCGCTCATTTGCAATCAAGAAAGATAAAGTTGCAACAAAGAAATGTGACTTCTTCCATATAGAGGCGAGCGGCGCACTCCCAAAAAGATGCACAAAAACAAGGATTGACCGACCACTACAAAACGCAAGGAAATAACCAAATGGGATCGATTAATTATGTTATTAGGAACAAAAAACCTTTATATTACTTTTTTAATTTGTGAATTTTTTGGAAAAATGCTTTTTTTCAAGTTATACGCAATTTAAAGTAAAAAATCGACCGAAAAGCGCATAGTTCGAGCAAATCCGCCTCGAAATCCGTAAATTCCACGAATTTGGTATGACAAATTTGTCATCGTAAACAAAAGTAGCACGAAGCAAAAAAATACTGCTTGAAAGAACATGTTTTCACGAGTAATTTGCTCTTTTAAAATTTTCCAATCTGTGGTAGAAGCCGAGAAAATTTTTTCCGAAATATACGCTTTTCAGTCGATTTTTTACTTTGGATGGCGCGTTACTCGAAAACAAAGCATTTTTCGAAAAAATACCAAGTATCATTTTAAAACAGAAAAGAGCAATATTCCACCAAAAAAAGTTGCATTTTCAACCGAGCAGTCCAATTTTCAACATAAAAAGACTTATTTTTGAGAAAACACTTGAATTTTTCGAAAAAGAGGTTAAATTCTTCACAGAAAATTTATATTCGAATCAAGGAAAATGAACTTTCAATGAAAAAGAAGGAACTTCCAATAAAACATTTGAATTTCTTACTAGAAAAGATAACTAAAAAAATGGTGTTCCTTACAAAAAGATTGAACTTCCCTCGGAATATCATTTATTTATAAAATTTTTCAGCAAAAAAAAAATCCTCGATGACAGTAGTATTTACAAATTGACAAACTGAGTTTTGAAGGAAAGTGTTCACATTCAAGGAAGGAAAATAAATATTACATTAAAGGAGAAAACCCTAATCATTTTCCACAAACAAAGATGCACTTTCAACCGAAAGGACAAATTTTCAAATGAGAAAGATCGAAATCAAAACAAAGACGAAGCAAGCAGTTCAACAAATTTGTTCGATCGTCAAACAAATTGGAATTTATTTCTAGAAGAAGTTTGCTAACAGATAGGAAGAAAAAAAAGTCAAATATCAAACCAAGAAAAAAGTTATTCTCAATCAAGAAATATAATCCGTTCAAGTTATGCAAGGTGTGAAAAACGTGGAAAACCAAAATTATTCATTCTGCAAATATCTGCAAATTCAATCTATACCACTTTTTTCATAGGATGCATAGATTTTGTTTAAATCGTGGAAATGTTACCAAAAATGAAAAATCCTCTTTTTGAGCAAAACTGTGCGAGGTACGAAAAAAATGAATAATAAAAAATCGTCAGCTCAAAAAAATTTACAAATTCACAGTTGACTATTTTTCGATAAGACGAATAATTCTCGTTTTAATCACGATAACGCACTCACAAAAATTAAAAATACCATTTTCTATCCAAACAATAAGAGCCAAGAAGAAATAATAGACAGAAAAATTTTTCATTTTGAAAAGGCCTTCAGGTTGTATATGAAAAATTTTTCAATAAGACGTATAATTTCTGTTTCATTTGTGACAACGCGGTTTAAACAATGGAAAATCAAATTCACTAGCCAAACTATGCGAGATGTAAAGATCGGTGGCGAGGTTTTCAATGAGAATGTGTTCCTCGAAGCTTGAGAAAGGTAATAAAAATCAGGACAAGGAGAGACTGAAGGTAACAATATGTTAAAAAGGATTCTTATCAATTGGAAGAGAAGACCAATTGAGGAAAAACTAAATAATCCAAAGATGTGAGAGGGTTATGTCAATGAACAGATTAGGTAAATAATAGGAAAATTAAAGAGAAGTATAGAAGGCTCAGCAGAGGAAAGTAAGTGAAGAAGGGTTGAGAGTATATCATAGGATGAGGAATGTGAAGAAGAAGAGAAGCCAGTAAGGATAAAATTTAGGTAAATGTGTTAAGAAGGGAGCAGTAGAGGAAAATTTAGTTGTAAAAAGAATAAACTGGAATGTGTGACTCCAAGAAAAGAAAGTTACAATAGAGTTCAGGGAAGAGGCAGAGAACGTAAGGGCAGGGAAAAAGGTTTGGGTGGTAGTTCTAAAGAGAGAAAAATAAGATGGAAGAGAACATTTTCCAATGGGTACGCTAGGAGAGTTAAGGAAGAAAGTCAGGTAGACAGAGAAAAAAGGAGAAGTTAAAGACTATACGAACGTGAAAATAGTGTCAACTTTTAATAAGTATTTACATAATATTATTTAAATATTTAGGGCACCACATAGATGAATGGAAGACAAAATTTGGCAACAAAAATGTAGAGGGTGCATGGATAATACAGCGGAATGGAATCTTCGAGAGTGCTTCAAATGTGAGTAGTACTGCTACTATAGGAAAAAGTCCGGTGATGCGTGGTGTAATGATGAAATACGCATCGCAGTCAACGAAAAAAAAAAAATTTACTCGAGAATGTTGAATACTGGAGGCCTTAGCAATAGGGAAAGGACAAGGGTCATAAATGAGTATAGGGATACAAAGAGGAAAGCAAATATACTAGTAGAAGAAAGCAAAAATAAAATCGAAACGAAAGAAGATACAAAAATGCAAAATGAGTTTGACGGGAATAAGAAACCATTCTGGAAATAGGTTTAGAAGACTAGAAAGGGAAATACTAGTACTGAGGTAGTCGAAATTATGAATGCTGATGGCGAAATAGTTTTCTATTCGGACAAAGTGAAAGACTGTATACGGGATTTTTTGAAAATGCTGTATGGAGTTGAAGCCGTAGAGCATAAAAACACTAACACAGACACCGATACGTTAGACGATTCCGATTCAGGTAGCGGAAGCAGAATCTGTATCGACGACATAATTTCCGTAATTCAAAAACTAAAGAATTATAAGGCCGCCGATGTGGATGGTATTTCTCCTAAAAAACTTAAGTTCGATGGTGGAAACTTGTTTGAGTGGCTGTTTGAATTCATGAATAAGTGTGCTGTGAATAGCGAAGCTTCAAGTGATTGAAAAAGAGCGATTATTGTCCGAATCTACAAAGGAAAGGGTGGTCCAGGCGAATAAAATAATTATAGAGCGATAAGCCTTCTTAGTTCAGTGGAAAAAATATTTACCAAAATACTGATTAATAATGCCATGGGTGTAACAAAGGAAAGCATCTGGGTAGTTCAATGTGGATTGATGCCGGGGATATCATGTGCGGATCAGATATTCAGCTTAAGACAGATCACAAAAAAAATTCTAAGAGTAGAGAAAAAAGTTTTCTGTTCATTTGTTGATCTGGAAAAAGGTTTTGACAAGGTATATGGAGCTAAGCTTTGGGAGGTCCTGAAAGAATATGGAGTAACTGGGTGGCTTCTGAAAGCAATACAAGCAATAAATAATGTAAGCAAGGCAAGTGTAAAAGTGATTGGACGACTGAGCAGTTAGTTGGATATTAGGCAAGGTGTCAGGCAAGGATGTGTTATGTCCTCTTGGATGTTCAATATATACATGGACAAATGTCTGAGAATGGCTCTCTTTGCTGAGTAAGGTAATTTACGGATAGCACCTAACAAGTCAATTTAAGTTTCTGTTTAATGAAAATGTAGCGTTCCAAGCGAAGCTTTTGTTTTCAAAAATTAAGATTGAAAATGAAATTCCTTGCTCGGAATTTCCCATGTCAGTTCCACTTTCAAATCTTTCCATATCAATCCTCTATTCTCCAGTAGTACAATGAGGCTGGAACCTGACGAGTTGTTTTTACCCCGGAAGGAATTTGGTTCAATGGTACAATACAAAAATAATAAATAATAAGTACAGTTTGGGCATAGCTTTTGAAGTAAAAAGTTCAATAAAAAAATGGCCACCAAATCAGAAGGGGTTTGGAAGAAAAATGGGTGTAATAAACAACATAGACGAATGTTTGAGTTCCGTTTCATTCCATGTATCAATCTGGGATTTGGAAGAAGAAATGGATAGAAGACGTTTGGGACTGATCAGGATGAGAGTCCCCCAAGGATACTAATTTGAGTTCAATTGGATACGCGGACGTATATAGATTTGATGGCATATAATGAATCTGGAATGGCAAGATCAATAACGGGGTCAAGAAATTACTGGGGTAAGCAGAGGTTGATTGCAATGATTACAAGACGAAGAAAATGAGGTTTGAGAAAAGGAATAAAGAAGGAAGGGAAAAATAAGAATGGATAGGCTGGTGAGAGGAAGCAAAGTTGGAAGAAGCAAAGGAGTTTAGATATTCTGGACATCCTCTGAAAACTAATAGAGATCTAGAGCTGAGGAGGTTCTTTATTATTTTTCTCGTATGTGCTATATTAGAGCAGCTGTAATTGTAATTGTAAGATACCCTGGTATGTCAGGTTATAGGTTGTGGAGCAGAAATATGAGAATTCGTGGAAAGAGAAGAAATAAAGAAGTTAAATGAACGGATGGCACAAGCTCCTAGTTAAACCTTGGTAATATAAACCTACGGTCACGTCTTACGACCGTGGGGTGAGTGACCTGGCGCCCAACGTTGGACCAACGATATATGATTGTGGATTGGAAGAGAACGATAGACCGAGACAGACAATTAAGAGAAAGAAAGGGTTCGATTAAGTTGTCAAAATATAATAAACGTTGTAAGACCACAACGGAGAGAAAACTTTCAAAGAGATTAGTCGAGTGATAGGAAAAGAGAAGATAAATTAGAGCAGCAAGATTTTGATTATTTAGAAAGGTTAGAGAAGAGTTGTCTTAGAGAAAATGTGAAACAGAAAACGTAGATCATGTCCATAGAAAAGAAGAAACTTAGAAGCAGTTAAACAACTGTATACGCATTGTTATTAGACGAAAAATAATGATAAACTTGATTATGTTTAATGAGAAGTAGGTGAAAATTTGAATGAAATAAACAGTAAAGTGAGGCAGAGGAAACTAATTTCACCTTGCTACTTTTCCTTTGTCATCGAGTTTCTAAAATAGGAAGAGAACATGGCAGGCACCCCTTTCGCCTCGGTATAAATCTTGTGTTACCGGTTGAGCTGTGGAAGATGGCACGATACGGGGGCAGGTGTCGCGGTAAACTCAGTTAATTAGACAAGAGGCAGCCATCGCACCCCCTGGCACCCCGGAGGCTTGTTAATAACACGTAATTACCATTATACATGGCGATACACTCTTCCAAGGCGCTACCGACCCTATTAGATAAGACGACACCTTATTATACACGAACTAGTGTCGCCGTCGCGTCGGTATCATCCTTACCAAACTTCGAAGTCCGTTAACGTCGACGACTTGTGTTCTTCTATCACGTATCTTACCCCGCTTCTTCGGTATCGCATTGCATTAAAGCGCTTCCCACTTTCAAAACTTTTCCTCAGAACACTTCAAACTTCATTCCAAGAATTTCATTGTTAATAAGCTTATTGTTAGGTTTTGGAGGATGTACGTGTGGAGTGGATAGCTGGCTTCGGAAGCAATAGGAGCAATATATGATGGTAGTAGAGGAAGTGCAGAATAAAATGAGCGTTTGAGTGATTGTTTTGACATTGAGCAAAGCTTTGGTAAAGGATGCCTTGCGTCTTCATTCATATAAAATGTATAGATAGAAAAATGTCGAAGAGTAGATCTCTCTGACGTGAGAGGTGCAGATGATGATATTGTTCCAGCAGAAACAGGTTATGAGGCAATAGAGGATGATGAGCAGACTGAATGCTGGTATGAACAACATGGGCTTAAGATGAACGTTAACAAACCAGAACCTATTATTTTTGAAAGACAAGGTGAGAAAGCAGTAGGCAGCATTGCCTTGAATGATGATTGAAGTCGATTGAAATTCGAGTTCGAAGGAAGAAAAACAAGTTGCACTGTTTGTGGATTTTCAAGCAGCATTTGGCTCCGTGTACGGGAGAAGGCTATAGAAGTGCATGCAACATCGCCTTGAATGATAAGAGGATAAAAGAAGCTGATGATTTCGTGTACCTTGAATGGTAATTCAATGCCCACGAAAGGGTTGATGCAGAGATCTCTGGACCTATAAATAAGGATTTAATGATTATCGACAGTGTGCGAGCTAAAATCAAAAGGAGACATGTATCAAATGAGGCTTAAATTGCGAAATTTAGCTCTGGGGTTGTACCCACCTTGCTAAATGGTAGCAGAACCAAAAAGTTTGAAGAAAAGGATATGAGTGGAGAGAACGCGATTGGCATGCAATATCTGCAAAATATAAGCTGTAAAACGCTTTAATTTCGGGTCTTTTCAAGGTTTCGCAGCTGCTTTAAACAAATGAATTGAATGTTCAACAACTTAAGGTATGTCCTTAAAATCGGCAACTTTAGGCTTCTAGAAGACTTCTTGTAACATCCATAGAGTTCAAATTTCTGCAATGCCGTATTACAAACGCACAGTTTGATCCAGGAACAAAAACAATAATCGGAATCGTCTTCTATCTGCATTCAGATGTGAAATTCCGGATGTTTTATGTGAAAATTGACTCTCGCAGATTTAATAAAATCTTCACGTTTCGAGGCATGCTGAACCTGAAAAATCTGGTTTTACGATGGTGTCTGTTTGTCTGGCGTTGTCATTGTCTACGTCGATGTTGTAGCCTGTTTATTACATAACTTTTTCAAGACTATTCAGATTGGATTGCGCTCGGTTTGTTTCTCACCTCGTGCTTCGCGCTCGACTTCATACTTGCTTGATTCAGTTTACAGTGTGATGCATACAAAGAGTTGCAAATATCGCAAAAATACTGAAAACCTCTACTTCAATGAAGATATTTGAATTCTTTTCATTTTTGATGATTTTTTTTTATATTTAGTTTACTTAAGGCTGTACTGGCCTTAGAGGACACATTCTCATTACAATACTCGCCAATGATATAAACATCTCGCATAGTTTGGCTAGCATATTGAATTTTTCATTGTTTAAAAAGCGTTGTCAAGAATAAAACAATGAAAAATCTGTCCGAAACGCGAACTTTTCTATATTTTCTCTAACCCTAATACATCAAATGTATATAATATCAATTCATATACCTCGTGCCTTGTTTTATAATATTTTTTGTGCAATAAAAATTGGAAATTTCGATTTTTGGAGAAAATTCAAAAAGTTGTATTCACGGTCTTCTAGGGCTCCCATAAGAAACATTTTTTATTTCTAACTTTCTTTTTAATCTTGCGTTATTTGGCTCGAAATTCTCATTTTTATCTTTATTTTTTAATTTTAAATGTGCTACACTTCTGACAATTTTGTTTTTATAAAAAAAAATTATGAAAACGTTACCTACTACAAGAAACCGTACTTGCAATTTTTGAGCCTTGGAAAAAAAGTCCAAAAAATTTTTCAAAATACAACCACTCTTTTATTGTTGATCTGAAACAGCTGGTTAGCAGACTCGATTTGTATTTTTGGTCCCTTAACATGGGTGCCAAAGCACGATTGCATATGATCAATCTTTCGAATACTGTCAAGTTTACAGATTATTTTTGATTATTTTCTAAGCGATTAAAATTGGAATTTTCGATTTTTTTTTTTTTAAATTCAAAAAGTTGTATCCACGATCTTGTAGGGCTCCCAAAGAGAAACATCTTTTCTTCTTGATATTATTTCCAATCTTGCGCTATTTGGTTACAAATTCTCATTTTCGTTTATATTTTCGAAATTCGAAAATGACACAACTCTGAGAATTTTGTTTTTATCAAAAAAAAAAAACAAGAGAATAAATTGTTCCACTTTTTAGGTGCTATAAGAAATTGTACTTACGAGTTTCGAGGCTTGGAAAAAAAGTCCAAGAAGATTTTCAAAATGCTTCCTCTCTTTTATTTTTGATCCAAATCATCTGGGTAACCAACACGACTTGTATTTTTAGTCCCTAAAAATGGGTGCCAAAGCACAATTGAATATGATCATTCTTTCGAAAGTTATCAACTTCACAGATTATTCTTGATTATTTATTGTGCGATCAAAATTGGAATTTCCGATTTTTTGAGAAAATTCAAAAGTTGTGTTGACGATCTTGTAGAGCTCCCAAAAATAAACATTTTTTCCCTTTGAAACTCTTTTCAATTCCGCGTTATTTGGTAAAAAATTCTCATTTTCGTTTGCGTTTTTGAATTTTAAAAATGCCACAACTTCGACAATTTGGTTGTTATCAAAAAAAAATCATGAGAATAAATTGTTTATTTTTTCAAGTGCTACAAGAAGTTCTACTTACGTTTTATGATTCTTGAAAAAGAAGTCCAAAAAAATTCAAATTGCCCCCCCCCTCCCCCTCTCTTTTATTTTTCATCCAAAATAGCTGGTTAACAAACTCGTCCTTTCTTTTCCAGTTTCGAAAAAGTGTGCCACAGCACAATCCAATGTAATCATCCTTCCGAAAGTTATCGAGTATGCAGATTACAACTACAGACAGACATACATACAGACAGACAGGTCGACAGTCAGACACCTTTGTAAAAATCATTTTCTATGACTCAGGGGGTCTCAAAAGTGGAGATTTCAATAAATCCCCGAATGTCAATTTTCATATAAAACAAAAAAGATAAGAACATCAAGTTTCCAGAAAAATTATACGAGATACGAAAGAAATGTTGCGGAAAATTATCCATTTCAAAAACAAATACAAATTTTGATGAAATAAGCTTTGAGAAAAAAGAACACACAATCATCAAATTGAAGCAGATGACTTCTTCTTTTAAGTTTCAAAATAACTGTAGAGAAATTAAGAGAAGTACAAACACTGAGCGCGAAACGCGAGATTCAAAAGACGCGTGCCCTAAAGGTGTGATCAAACTTGCGAGCGAAGCTTGTGTTGATGTTTCTTTTTCAGTGCCTTACAAGATTTTCATGCCTGCTGTTCGAATGTTCACCAAAAATCTAAAATTAATATTTTTACTGTACAAAAAATAGAGGAAAAGAGAACATTCCATTTTTTAGTAGACCAATGCGAGATACGGAAAAAGATAACGGAAGAATAATTCTGCAACCAAGAAAGATCCACAAATTTGTTAAGTAGTACTTCTTGATGGGACAAGTAGTTTCTGTTTTATTGATGGGTTACAACATCAAAAATGAAGTAATAGAATATTTGAACAAAGAACACGATCTAAGAAGAAAAGAAATAGACGAAAGTTATTTGCCGTTCAAAAACTACAAATGTGTTATCAATAGTTTTATAAAAGAATGCGTTGTTCTCATTCCAAACGAGGAAAATAAATATAAAAATGGATTAATGAAATTTTTGAAAAAATGACAAAGGCTGGAATAGAAGATTGATAGAGAAAAGTTGTTCACCCATAAAGATTTCTGGAAAAAACTACACAACATGTGAAAAAAATCAGGCGACAAAACTTCTCTACCGATTTGGACAAACTCTGATCGAGTGCGCAGCACAAGACACGCGATCAGAATGTATTCGTTAATGCCGGAGAAGCTTTAACAATAGAGAATCGACACTCATTAAATTAAAGTAGTCGACATTTCGCTCTGGAGTTTCAAATATCTATATACAACTGCAGGAAAGTGCTAAGACCGAGCGCGTAGCGCGAGATGAATTCATAACCGAGCGCAGAGCGTGAGGCGAGTTTATTATAGGGCGCGAAGCGTGAGCTCTCACAGACGCGCGCCCTAGGCGTTTTCAACTTGCGAGCGGAGCGCACGATGAGAAAGTGCCTACACAGCAGGCAGATATTTTTTTTTTATCGAATCGCTAGGTTTTTGATAATGACCCGCAGATATTCAAAATCTATATTCATAAAAACTTCAGGGTCGTGAAAAAACCATTTCTGAATATTCTCGAAAACTCATCAAACACTTACGAGAAGTCGAGCAGTTCCCAGAAAAAGCTCTAATGGATCCTTGAACTTGACCCTTACTTCATTCATTTAATTTCTCAAATTCCCCTTACTTCTCGTCAGTATTTCATGAATTCCAAAATACTTGGATGGAGTGCTTTTTTCCTCTAAATTTCACAGTCATTAGGATCTAAAGTCTATGCGGAAGTGCTAAGAAAGAGGATGGAAAGGCAGAGAGAGGACGAGGGAAGTACTTCACAGAATAAGGAAGGTTTGTGGGAAGGAATGTTGATTGCGCACAACATCTACGTACTCCATTTCTTAGTTGATTAGAACTCGAGTCAGAATAAAGGAAAACAAGTTGCACTGTTTCTGGATTTTCGAACAGCATTTGACCCCGTTAGCAGGAGAGGGCAATAGAAATGCATGCAAAAGGAGAGATACAGGAAGGGGGAGGAGGGCTCTTGAAAATTCAATAGACAAGATAAAAAAGATGTTTGTTGGAGGCCTGAATGATGATAAGGATAGCAGAAAGGGAAGGAGAAGATTTCTGGTCAGGAAGGAGACTTAGATAAGGGTGTCCATTGAGCCCTCCCCTGTCTAGTGTTCTATTGACAGACTTGAAGAATAGGACTAAGGAGATGGAAAAGTGGATACACTATT
>WSXT02000006.1:2731966-2746758 GCA_011762715.2 Neuroterus valhalla
TTGTTGAAGAAAATATCGTATGCACCTATGGATAGACGCGTTTTTTGTCTCGCGCGATGTTTACCGAACTCGTCTTCTCGTTCGGTAAACATCGCGCTCAACAAAAAACGCCTATGTCTATCCATAGGTGCATAATATACTATTCTTGGCGTGTTGATCTAGGAAAAGCTTTCGGCAACGTGAATAGAGCGTATTGTGTAGAATTAGTAAAGTTACTGTTTTGAATACAAATGGAACTTGTAGATAAATATCTTGTATTTTGTTACTTGGTACGAAGAAATTATTGGATATAACTGTTAACTGTTGCATTTTCAGATTTTGAATCTGTTACTTACATGTATTTTGTCATGAAAATGTAGAAAATCAATTTTTAATTGCGAACAAGCACCAAATAACAATTATAGTTAATAGTTTAAACAATTTTTATGAACAAGTTCACTTATTTGGCATATCTAAACATTGAAAATTTTTCTTTTCTGTGGAAACATTTATTTTCATCTGAAAAACAAGAATTTTTTACATAAAAGTGCCATAAAACAACATTTGTTTTTGATTTAAACTTTTTTTAAGAACAACTTCACTTATTTGGCATGTCTGTGCATCAAAAAGTTTTCTTTTCTGTGTAATCATTTATTTTCATCTGAAAAACAAGGAGATAAGACATTAGAGTTCCATGGAACAACATTCGCCATTGTTATTAACAATTTTTATAAACAAATGCACTTATATGGCATATCTGCGATGCAAAAATTTTATTCTCTGTGGAATGTTTTATTTACATCCAAAGAACAAGAGTATTACACATTAGAGTTCACTAAACCAACACTTGTCATTGTTATAAGCAATTTTTATTGACAAGTTCACACATTTGACATTCTTATGCATAGAAAATTTTCCTTTTATGCGAAATCATTTCTTTACATCGGAAAAAAATGATTTTGTTTCCGGAACGGAAACAAATGACAGAGCATTTCAAGAAAAAACAGAGTACAGCCAGTTTATGTTTATTGATTTGTTTTTAAAAGGTGCGAAACAGGAACAAATGACAAAAGATTCCAAAATTCTTCTATTAGAACAATATATTCAAGTGAATCTTTCATTTTCATAGGCTTATAGGTATTGATCATACAAAGGTAAAATTAATAAAGTAAAAAATATTTGAAATTCCCAAAAGTACCAAAAAATATATTAATAAATGAATGGATGAGGAACGATTAACAAAGCAAGTGTATCTAGGAAGGGTGAATGGTAGCTTACCCAGAGGCAGACCAAAGAAAGAATGGATAAAATGTGTGAACGAAACCCTCAAGAGGAGAAATATAAAGAACCGCAGATGTAGCATGGATGTGAAAGAAGCAAGAGATGTATGCCAAGATAGGGATGCTTGGAGAGAAATTGTGTATAAGAAAAAGTGAAAGCCTGAAACGAACGATTTTGAATACTAATTGGCAAGTGCAAGGATATCGCTTAGTGGATCATCTTATTGGCTTCGCGAAACTCTTTGTACGGGGTGCCAGCTAGAGAGATCAGGAAATAACCCGTATTGGAGCGATGTTGCACAGGACGAGTGTGTCGTTAGGTAGCAGAAACAGGCAGGACTTACTTTTGCTGTGTGTTGGTTTCACCAGTTCTTAGCTCTCATAGTGTTTTTTTCTGTTCCAAATAACACGCGATGAATGCTAAGACTGATCTAATACCAAGCCCTGCTTCCTTCTCACATACAACGCTTGCTCGAAATTTCCCATGTCAACCCCACTTTCAAATCTTTCCATATCAATTCTCTATTTTCCAGTAGTACAACGGGGCTGGAACAAGATGAGTCACGCTTAATCCGAAAAGGATAAGGCCTAATGGTATAATAATTAATGAAAAAAATGTCATTTCCTAGGTCAGGCGATTGATGGTATCCAAAATCTTGTAAGAATAGATATTAAAAGAGAGTAAGAAATTTTTATCTTTGTGGGTGACGTGATTTGGAACATTCCTTCTTTTTCTGATGTCACACTGTTGACAAAAGGACGTAACTCAGGAAGGCACATGTATGATTGAATCATTTGAATCAAAATTGTACAGAACAGTACTTCAATCTACATAAGGTACGGTTGAAGGTGGAATGTGATTCGAAGTCGGTTGTCACTCTTTTAATCCAGAAAAGATTGGGGTAATGTGAATGTTGTGTGATTCCAGCATGGTTTAGTATATGTATCCATGATTTATTAAATCTCTGCATCATCAATTGACCATTAGCATATTCTAAAGGGTCCCTGAATGGATGGATGATGGATGATGGACCATGGATGGAGTGTTGCATCTTGTTAATCTCAAACTGTATGATCCTAATGCAGCTGGGGATCGCTAAGCCGAATTAAATCAATGCTCATAGCAGATCTAAACCATCGATCGTTCTCACTGGGGAAATTCATCATGATCTTGCAAGTCTACAGCAACACATCTATAAAGAGTAAGAAAACCCTTCAAGAAGGTTACTTCAATTCCATGTCTAAATTGTATGAATTCTCTTAACATGGTTATATATCGTTTATATCATTTTCCTCGTAATATGCTATTCCATGTGATATCTTTATCTATCTCATGTGTTCAATGCGTATGTCTCTCTGTAACGCATCGTCCCTCTGTTTAATTATTTCTTACGCTAAGTGTTTTGCTACACTCCGAATGATAGTTCCAGTTATATAGAACAATCTTTCGCTCTTCTGCAGAGTTCCGATTTAGTTAGGTATCTAGTTGAGAACAGCAACCCTTTATTTGTTTCTGCACCCCAGAAACTATTTTTGTCTTTCTCGCTTCTTCACCACGTGTTTCAATCATTCTTTGGTGCGGTAGGAATAATATCGAGGAGGAACGGGTGCGTTGTGTAAATCATACATATTCAGCGACAACGTTTCCTCGAGTAGCTACCAGTGATCCGTCTAATTTATAGTTCAACTTATCTAAATGCGCGCAGCGCTTGGTGTGCGAGGGAAAATACACTTAACAAGGGAGAGAAAGATGGATAGAATTTGAAGGTTTGGAGGGAGATGGCACCCAAAGTGGTTCAACGACAGTCAGGCGACAGCTCAACCCTTCGACTGTTTAGCATTCCATCTTCGATTGCCTCAACTTCGTGCAGGTCGCAGGGGAATTCTGTCGCGGGCACTTTTCCTGTGACAAGAAACCAATGAAACGGAAAATCCGAGTCTGACCTAGAATTTAAATCAAGTCACGTTCCTAATTTTAATTAATCTACTGATAAAATGCAGACAGGGGGGAGAGCATATTATCAATTCGATATGCAGTCCCTCTTAAGGATTCAAAGTCTGAGACTGACATTATATGGATCTTGACTACTGGTCCAGGCATCTGGTACTTTTGCTCCCAAAAAATTCTTTTTCACAATTTTTTTTTGAGAACGTTCCATTAAGGGGTCTTCTTTGACATATAAAAAAAGTGTCCTCGATTAGGAGGGGGAACCCGGTTTTCTTTTGGAAACATTTCCAAATTTTGCGTTTGCGTGTCCGGGTGATTCTCACTGCATCGTAAAGCAAGATGTACAACCGGTGAAAGGAAGAAAACTAAATTATAAGAAACTTTTATTGAAAAGATAATCCGCTATCTTCAATAGCTTCCAAGTTATAGTACATTGGAAGTTTCCCATTTTTTTTTTACTTTCAGCGAAAAATCGCTAAGTCTCAACAACTACTCAATGCCTTTCTTCCTAATCACTTGACAAATAAGTTTTCCACCGGTGAGTTAAAAAAGACTCAATTTTTGCTGTGATTCCAAAAGAAACAATGTTCTAACTATAATAGGTCATGAGTTATGACCCCTCAAAGTTGACTGTTTTTGTCCATTTTTAGGGGCAAAAAAACGAGGTTTAATTTTTTCCAAATCAATCGTTCCAGGTTAAGTTAACGTCAATGTTGCTAGAAAATGGAATATAGTAAAAATAAATCTGCGTACATCTAAAAAAAGAAAAGTCTTCTAGCCCTATTATTTTAGGAATTGCAAGGTTTCACAAATTCCCATTTTTTGGTCATTTTTGACCAAAAACGGAGAGGTTTTGTTTTTGGGAAATACTTCGTTTCCCGTAAGTCCCACGACATAATTCGTATATAATAATTGAAAGTGGAGTCAATTTAGCGGAAGTTGAAAAAAGGTGTCCTGGCCCTAATAGGTCAAGAGATATGACTTTGCAAAGTGCACTTTTTCTGCATAGAGGCACCTGAGTGTACCATAAAGTAGAAGTACGGCCACATTTCGAAGTTTATGTCTCAAGTGTGTGTAAAATTTATTCCATATGCATAATACGTGCTTTTGTGACAAAAAAGTAATTGTGATTGATGCTGAATGTGTAATATATTTTTCATCAATGAATGAATTACTTTTATTAATTTTTGAATAAGTATTCATAACAAAATCTTGTTACAACCGCTTTCGGGTATTTTTTTAGTTTTTTTTTGTGCCAAGAAAATAATCGTAATTGTCTGGAAATGTGATACATATCTTTTTTTTTAATAAACGAATAATTTTTTTATTAATTGTTTATAACAAAATCTTGTGTTAAACACTTTTGAGTATTTTTGTGGCCAAAAAATATTTTTAATTTTCTGAAAATGTAATATTTATATGTATATATATATTTTTATCAATAACCAAATAGTTGTTTTATTGATTGTTCATAACAAGATCTTGTCTCAACCACTTTCAAGTACTTTTTGAGTACTATTATTAATATATATATATATATATCACATTTCCAGACTATTATAATTACTTCCTGGCTAAAAAATACTCAATAACTACTCAAAAGTGTCCTAAATAAGATTTTGTTATAAAAAATTAAAATTAAAATTATTTTTTCAATAATAGAAAGATATGTGTCACATTTCCAGATGAATATGATTACTTCTTTGACACAAGAGTACTAAAAAAATAAATAAAAAATGTATATTACACATTTTGCATGAATTACAATTACTTTCTTGTCACAAAGGCACAAAAAAATGTCCAAAAAGTAATCGAAAGTGGTGACAGCAAGATTTTGTTATGAACAATTACTAGTTTATTAATGGCAAAAGACGTAGTATGCATCTGGAATAAATTTTACGCACTTACATAGGACATAAACTTCGAAATGTTGCCGCACATCTACTTCCCGGTACACTCAGGTGTCTCTATGCAGAAAAAGTGCATTTTCCAAGGCCATATATGAAACCGAAATTTCATTATATATTTTGAGAAGCACGTTCCAAAATTATGAAAGTGTATTGTAAAATGATTTTTTTTGCAGGAACTTCTCCTGTATTAATTGAAGCAGATATTCGGAGAGTAGAATAGTACTTTGTTAAAGTTTTGAAAAATGTCCAAAAAATAGTCACGTTTGATGAATTATGTTACTATATATAGAATCATGGACAATGTATTCCATTGGATGAGTTACCACCCACAAGCAATTCCATCAAGTTGCATATTTGTAGAGCATTTTATATAGTACATTCGCAAAAAACTCGTTTCCAGAAATCGAACCATTTGGTCCAAAATCGTTTGTCTGGTTCGAAGACAATGATTTGCTTATGCCAGAAAAATACGGAATTTTGCACCGTCGTCGGACGAACTTGTTCCTCCTTGTTCTGGAAAAGTGTGCTCAACAAAAATTTTTATCTGTGTAGCTAATGGCATTCAATTTATCTTGTTCTGTGAATGTCAAGAAGAAATTACGTGCCATAACAAGTTTTAAATAATATTTTTGAAATTTCAGAGAATCGATCAATTTGGCTCAAGTTAAAGCATCGTTTGATGACTCATAAATACTACAAGCCCCATAAGAGGAAGCGTATGAGCCTTTCGATAATTGAATCGTCCGAGGACGGGCGATTTTTGTTTAATTTACTCGTGATGTCTTCATTTTTGGTTGATGTTTGAACAGAAATAAAATACAAGCCTGTTTGTTATTAGGAAGAGAACATTTTGGTATGTTTTCAGAGTTCAAAACTTTTTTAGAAAAAAAGAAGTAGCCTGTCAAACAATGAAACTCTCCCTTCGTATGGGTTTGCCGTGGTTCCTTTGAAAAATCTTGAATTCTAATTTTTCGAATTTGAAAAAAAGAGCGTATTCTTGATTGAATTTGGAATCATTTGACATGCCGCAGGGAGATGTTACTTGAATGGGTAAAAAGTAGCAAGCGTTTAAATAATTAATTTGTTATAACCTTTTTACTTTGACCACTTACGGCTAGGCATCTTCGAAATTTGGATTATGAAAGCCAAAATACCAGAAAATAACCTAGGTTTCCTCACGGACAATTAGGGCCACGAAAACCCCTCTTACTCCTAGACTAGAGTATACCTACCCTGGTGTGTCAATAATTTTTTTATTGCCTCAATATGAAAATTCAACTGGTAGCATAATAATTAAACATTCACACGTAGATATCTGTCACAAGACTTTGAATTCAGTCTCGCTCCGAATTGGAAATGAGATGTTTTTACATGTCTTTACTTCCTTTTTAATTTGTCTGAGGTAGATGCAATTCAATTCAGAACCAAGTTGGAGAATTTTCACTTTTGAAGCACTAAAACCCGTTACAGCCTCGCATCAATTTCTTAAAAAATATTTGTTGTCTACTCACGAAATTACGAAATTCAATCACTCAAGCCCAAGCATAAAGTTTTACACTAAAAAAGTTATGAATCACACCAAAAATATTATAATCCAGAAAGGGTTAGAGCAGGAAAATTTAAAAATTCAGTCCATAATGCGCTGCTCATAATGTACTGCTAAGCCCATAAAGCTTCTAGAAAAGCGGGTGTGAGATCAGGCGACAGGATGGTCGCAGAAGGAGCCTAATATTAAAAACAAATTCCCCTTTTAAAGCAACCAGCCGTAGCGGCAAGCCAGGCACAAAAATGAGGCATTACTTTGTTCATCTTGTAGGAGTTTTGGCTGAAGGTGTAGTTATTCTAACATACCACGATCATATTTTCCCGAAGCTCAGTTTGAAGATGACGTCCGCTACCATCAAGGAAAATATTCTACCGAATCGAACTTAATCTACGTCGCGTATTGTTCCTTTCCAAACCCCAAGCATCCCGTTCCACCGGTAAAGCGATCCCTCGATTCTAAATCATGTAAGGATTACGCATAAGAAACAGTGTGAGAGGAGTAGAGGAGGACGAGGGTGCTTGCGCCCTCGACGTCTCGTATTTTGGGAAACATTTAAATTCTCATACGCGAATAAATAGCAAAAATTTCACGCGCAATAAAATATAGATTTCCTTTGGTCCCCGCGGCGAAGGCGGCCCGCCAGGGGGAAAGATGCGGTCATAAAATCATTGATATGAAAATATAGCCCACCTCTCCCTAAATATTCCACCGTTGACGCAGACAAGACCATCGAGCCGAACAACCGGGGGCATCCTCTCGATCAGAGGAGAGAAATCTTTTGTTTCACCAACGTCAACACCAATTCAGAATCTGTGTAGCGTAGCATCCTTTCGTTTCTTTCCTTTTCTCTTTCATCTACATCTTCTTCTATTCTCGATTTTTTATCGCTTTGAAAGTTTTCATCGGATCATAGGGACGTCAGAGGATCACTTTACGTTCTTTTGTTGAGGATAAGATATTCTGCTTGGCTACACTGATATTGATACGAGACTGTATTGTACAGGAAAGTGGAA
This sequence comes from Neuroterus valhalla, assembly GCA_011762715.2. NCBI lineage: Eukaryota > Metazoa > Arthropoda > Insecta > Hymenoptera > Cynipidae > Neuroterus > Neuroterus valhalla. The sequence continues at coordinate 2,739,643 of WSXT02000006.1, forward strand.
AGAAGCCACTTTTCAGTTCAAATGTATGCTCTAATGAAGAATTTTTTCGTTTTAGGAGTTCTGATTGGAGTAGAAATTAATGGAGAACCTAGGTGGCTCGGGTGAAAGCGCATCAGGCTTCCGAGTAGGAAGGCTGGGGTTCGATCCGTTTTGCATCCGTTTGAAATTTTCTTGCGAGGTATACACATATACTATGATGAAACACCAGGTCAGCGTGAAGAGTCAGGGCATCTAACTGACCATCTATGGAGGACCGTCCCTTTGATCCCAGCTTGGCTAGGGGAACTGCAAGATGGCACAGGAGTTGCAGCTCACTTTGATGTGCAAAGAGGCCCACGTCTTCTACTGTACCATGTGGCAGCCTTGCACCTAAGAGGTACGTATTCATAATATTGGAAACAACGAATGCACTGATGCCTGACTCAATGAAGGTGACCAAATACGGGGTATATTGCCTTGAGATACACACGTCTGCGGCACAAAAAGCTTTCTAGCCTGAGTGCCAGGAAAGGTGCGACCCTCTTCCCCCAAAGTCAATCCAGAAGGAAAAAAAAAGATTTTGCAGATACATCTTTTTATTCCTATGCTAAAAATGTCAAACAGCACAAATATTTTATCCTCCATAAAATGCCAAAGTCCTAATGGTGAATTAAAATGTAGGAGGATTACATTTTCCAAAACTCAGATCGAATCATCAGAAGTTTTTGCCAAAGGCGTTACATCCGTTGAAAATTCGCCATGGTTTTTTTTTAACAGCCCTAAAGTGCATGAAGAAATTTTTTTGAGGTATAAAGGAAGTATAGAGCTCTCTCGTTCAATACAAATGAGGGACGTAATATAATTAACACTCAATGCTGAACAATGTTCATGAAGGAAAATTACTATGATCAATAATAAACCCTCAAATATCAAAATTCCAGACAACCATTCTGTTTAACTCAACTTTTGGAACCCTTCTTCCTGTTGCAATGCAAAATCAAGAATCCCATGTTACTCTCGTATTGATATCGTCTCGACTTGATGAAGAGGTGATATTGAGGGTTCTTTGTTACTCTCGTGGAGCTCCCTAATGATAAAAAAATATGCAAACGTGAATGGAAAGTTATAAAAACCTTCTTCAGACGTACACGTCCAAAGACGTCTTTAGGACGTTCCAGAAGACGTTTTAAGTCAGGTCGAATAACGTTCTGAAAACGCCTGATGTCCAAAAAACGTTGCTTAGACGTATTTGGAACGTTGCTAAGATGTGTTTGGAACGTTGCGCGTTCTAAGAATGTTATTTGTTATGACTTGGAACGTTTTTTGGACGTTCAAAAAACATCTGCTGCTGTTTTTGCATAGACTAAAAAATTTCAAGTCATACCAAAGCAAATCAGGTTTCCACCAGTTTCCTCTTTCTTGTTTTGTTTATTTACCAAAAAGCCTCAGAGAATGTTGCAGCCTTTGGCCAGAATTTACTTCAATTCGGCACAGGACTCAAAGTTTTCAAACTTATTAGAAATTCCTCTGATGAGAAGCAGATGTAGGTCACTTGTAGAGAGACATAGGGAATGGGCTCCCAAAAGATGGCGCCACCATATCAATTGGTCGAGGGTTGAAATCCAGTAGAGAACTTATCTGGTCCCCAGCCCGTATATATGAACTCTAGTCGTGCCTGCCTCGCAGCTATAAAGTTCGAGTCTACAGCGCCAAATGGACTGGAAAGCAAAACGCAAAAACCACGGGTTGGATGAAGAGCGATTGTGAGAGGAGGAGAGAGATGCAGTGCTATGTGCATCCTGTTCCGGGAGGATGAACTTTAATTGGAATATGGATCCATTCCACCGTTTCTTGATATCCTGATAAATTATCCTATGTTCCATTTGCCTCTGAAAAACATCAGCGCCGCTCTTTGCACCCGTCTGGAGCCAATCGTGAAACTTATTGGACGCTTCGCAAGAAAATGATATATCTGCAGTATGAAAAGGAGAGAGGGAAATCGGCATCAATAAAGTGTTCGGTAATATGAGAAAAAGTTGAATCAGAAATGAAGGAGAAGGCTTACGTCCAGGAAAGGGAATAATAGAGGTATAAAGAAGAGGAAAATAAAAAAGTAAAGTGAATGGAGAGGGTAAAGGAAGTTCATCGGAAAGATTGCCTTTTGTTGGAAGATAATTTAAGAATGATGGACAGGAAGGCTGAGAATCATTAGGTAGAGAAGGAGGAAAAATATCAGAAGTTTACAAGGGAGAACAGAGATTAAGGATGGAAGATAGAGATAGAATAGAAAGAAAGGGAGGGCAAAATGGACAGCATAAAGGTGTTCGAAAAGAAGAAAAGATTTGATCAGAAAATAAGGAGAAGAATAATACTAAGGGAAAATAATAATAGAGGTATATATAAGAGGGAAGTGATAAAGTGGAGTATAGGAAGAGGAGAAAGGAAAATAGAAGTGAAAGGCTACTTTCGTTAAAAAAAATTAGACTATAAGGAAAATAAGGGCTCTTAAGTATAACAGGTACCAATGGGAAAATAGGAAATTTGAAAGGTTAAAAGAAAAGATGAAGCTTGGACACAAAAGATAAATATAGAATCGAAGCATCTGGAGATAAAGGAAGTAGAAAATTGTAAGAAAAATGGAGTTGAACAATATAATGTGACTGCAGAAGAAATGGAATAGACGTATTTGTAGTATGAAGCATAAGAGGAGAATCAGCATGGAAGAAACAGTTGGTTCCAAAAATAGAGAAGAAATAAAAAAAAAGAAGTAAGTAGGATACGACGAAAAATAAATAATTATGTCCAAAGAAGAGGAATGTTGAATGTAGATTTTTAGAAAGAGGGTTTAGGGAAGGCTACAGAATTAGAAGAACTTCTATATGAAGATAGGTAACACTTAAGGGAAAGGATAAAGGTTGGGAATTGATGGTATAGATAGTATTAGATAGTCAAAAACATGGGGTAAAAATAATAGGAAAAATTGTGAAGAATAATAAAAAATGATATATTTCTAGTTTCAGAGAGGAGAGGGAAAAGAACATCAGGAAATTTGTCAATAAAGAAAAAAAAGTTGGATGAAAGTAAAAAGGAGAAGGCTCAAGTTAAAAAAATAGAAAAGTTAATATGCATGGAAGAGGAAAATAGAATAGTAGAGTGTGGAAAAGGAATCCAAAAAAGGCTGATGGAAGAAAAACTGTTGACGAGAGAGGGTTGAAATATATAAGAGGAATGTAGTTAAAAGTTTTTTATATAAGAATAAAGTCAGTAAAAATGATAATGAATGTACAAAGGAATAAAACTTTAAACAGTAGCGTATGAGGAGGGAGTTGAAGGGAAGCTGACAAAATAAAAATAATATTGAATAATGATAATAATAAATAATATTCAAAGCCTTCAAAAACGGATGGGAGAATGCAGAAATGTAACTGGGAGGATAAAGATTGAATTTGGAAAATAACAGTAGAAAGGAATGGTCTCAGATTAAGAAAGAAGGTGAGTAGAGTTAAAATAGAGAAAAGTATTAGGAAGTAAAAAGGGAAGAAGGAAGTGTAGAAGTTCAGCAGAAACGATGGAGATAAGAAATTTACAATCAATATAGAATAGGAAGGTCAAATTGAAAAAGCAGGTGAGTCTGGGAGGAACTGTAGGATGAACTATAAAGTCATTGCAATGGGAACAAAAAGTTGTTCATATATAGTATGGAAGAGGAGTAGAAGGAAAGGCATAGAGGAGGCAATCAGTGAATAAGAAAGAAAGTATTGGCTAAAACATCATGAGATGAAGGAACCTAGAATCGGATACAAGGAAGAGGAAAAGAAACATAGTAGAATATATGAAGAAATTTAGAGGAAGGCTCATGGTATAAAAATACTATTGTTGAAAGATAATTGGACCATAAAAAAGGGAGAAAGTTAGGAGGTGTTTGATATAAAAATGGGAAAGGGAAGGTAGAAGTTGAAAGAAAAATGAAGATCGAAAAAGGAAGCTGAACATAGGAGAGGATGATCAAAGATTCAAAAAGGAGATGTGCTGCGGAAAGAGAATAGAGGATATACAAACGAGGCAGAAATAAACAGTTGCCCATAAAGAGAGGGAAGAGTGTAGGTCAACTTTTATAACAAAAATATTGTGCGATAAGGGAGGAAAAAAAGAGGAATAGTAATAAGGTGAAGGCTCAAGTCAGGGAAAAAGTAGAATGGATATACAAAGACAAGAGAATTGAGAAAATAGAGAATAAGAAGAGGAAGAAAATGAGATAATGTGTGAGGCAAAAAGTTGAAGAGTATTGTGTATAAAAATGTAGAAAAATTTACAAGTAGGATAAGAATAAGAGAGGAGAATACGTATGAAAAGACAATTATTCAACATGGAAGGGAAAATTTGCAGAATCGTGATAAGGAAAAGAACCTTAGGTTGGACGAAATGAATAAAGGATTAACAAAGATGGAGAAAATAGAACTGTATGTGATTTGATTCTTATCAAAGAGCACAAGAGCACAAGCATAGGAAAAAGGTTTGATGGGAAGGAAGAAGATTCAAAATAGAAGTATATGATCTAATAGGAATGTTAAAGTTTAAAAGAAAGGAAGGAAGTTAAGAGGATAAGGTTGCGAATGAATATAGTAATTTAAGGAGTGAGAAAAAGTTAGGATTGAGAAGGTAAGAGGGGTAGATGAAAAAGTAAAGTATGAGAAGTAGGTAGAGGGAAGGTAGACTATTGTTGATGGCTTATTGGACAATGAGAGAAGAAGAACGTCCAATTCTAGAGTGTATAAGAATGAAGGAGGAAAACTAAAGATTTGATAGAAATGAAGAAGAATGAAAATGGAAGTATATGAACTAATGGGAATGTTGAAAGTTGAAAGAAAAGAAGGAAGTAAAGAGGACAAGGTTGCAAAGGAATATAGTAATGCAAGGAGTGAGAAGAAAGTTAGGATTAGGAAGGTAAGAAGGGCAGATGAAAAAGTAAAGTATGAGAAGTGGTTAGAAAGAAGGTAGACTATTGGTGAAAGCTTATTGGACAATGTGGGAGGAAAAACGTCCATTTCCAGAGTGTATGAGAATGAAAGAGGAAAAGTGAAGGTTTATAGTAATGTAAGGAGTAAGAAAAAAGATAGGATTGGAAGGTGAGAAGGATAGATGAAAAAGTAAAGTATGAGAAATGGGTGGAGGAAAGGTAGACTATTGCTGAGAGCTTAGGAGTGAGAAGAAAGTTAGGATTAGGAAGGTAAGAAGGGCAGATGAAAAAGTAAAGTATGAGAAGTGGGTAGAAAGAAGGTAGACTATTGGTGAAAGCTTATTGGACAATGTGGGAGGAAAAACGTCCATTTCCAGAGTGTATGAGAATGAAAGAGGAAAAGTGAAGGTTTATAGTAATGTAAGGAGTAAGAAAAAAGATAGGATTGGAAGGTGAGAAGGATAGATGAAAAAGTAAAGTATGAGAAATGGGTGGAGGAAAGGTAGACTATTGCTGAGAGCTTAGGAGTGAGAAGAAAGTTAGGATTAGGAAGGTAATAAGGGTAGATGAAAAAGTAAAGTATGAGAAGTGGGTAGAAAGAAGGTAGACTATTGGTGAAAGCTTATTGGATAATGTGGGAGGAAAAACGTCTATTTCCAGAGTGTATGAGAATGAAAGAGGAAAAGTAAGGGTTTATAGTAATGTAAGGAGTAAGAAAAAATATAGGATTGGAAGTTGAGAAGGATAGATGAAAAAGTAAAGTATGAGAAATGGGTAGAGGAAAGGTAGACTATTGCTGAGAGCTTATTGGACAATGAGGGAAGAAGAACGTCCAATTCTAGAGTGTATAAGAATGGAAGAGCAAAAGTGAAGGTTTCATGAAAAGGAAGAAGATTGAAAATGGGAGTATATGAACTAATAGGAATGTTGAAGTTTGAAAGAAAAGAAGAAAGTAAAGAAGATAAGGTTTTCAAAGGAATTTAGTAATGTACCTAGTGAAAACAAATTCAGGATTGAGCAGGTAAGAAGGGTAGATGAAAAAGTAAAGTCTGAGAAGTGGGTACAGGGAAGGTAGACTATTGTTGAGAGCTTATTGGGCAATGAGGGAGGAAAAACGTCCAATTCTAGAGAGTATAAGAATGAAGGAGGAAAAGGTTTGATGGAAAGGAAGAAGATTGAAAATGGAAGTATATGAACTGATAGGAATGTTGAAGTTTGAAAGAAAATAAGAGAGTAAAGAAGACAAGGTTGCAAAGGAATATAGTAATGCAAGGAGTGAGAAGAGAGTTAGGATTAGGAAGGTTAGAAAGGAAAATTAAATAGTGGTATTCAGTAAGAAAGTAAAGCGGTCGATGGAAGATTCGTTTATATCTGGATGGTTTGGTATCTGTCCAGGGGGTAAAAGAGAGGATGAGGTCCTTCGGAGACCGAAGAGAAATGTCGGGCATTAGGATCGGGATGGCGGGCAATGACGGAAGTTGATTCGCCACGATTCGCCATGGGACTTCCATGGCCTTTGCGAGTTGTGATCTATGCTGGGTATATTCCACTATTTGGAGAAAAGAGGCCCTCGTCTCCTCCAGGGAATTTCCGTGACGTATGTGGCTACCTGACGAGAGAAAACAATCTTCGAGAAAATATCGTTCATCTTTACCTGCACACTTCTTGACACTTTTATAGAAAAAAAAACAATCTGCCTTGTTATATGCCTCCTATACAATATTCTCAGATCTGATGTCTTCATCTCTATGAGGTTATTAGGGAGGACCAAATATGATTTGATTTCAGTGCCGGCTTCAATAAGATGGCACCCCTAGGGTTCCTTCATCTTCTCTTTCCCGAACGCTTCCTCGTTTATATTGATAACTGAAATCTTATTGTTTATTCAAAAAAATTAAACGCATAAATTAATATATACCTCCCTCTTATCTTCCCTATTCTTCAATTCTACCAACGCCATTTTGTCATTTGTCCTAACTTCTTCTACCAGTGTCTTCGCATTTATCCTATCCAGTACTTCTAGTACACCTTTCTTCAAATCCTACCCTTGTATTCTTATACCTTTTATTATCATATTGTTACATTCTCATTCTGAATGAGAACGTATTGGTTTTACGTGAAAATTGACTTTCGCGGATTTGATGAAATCTCCACGTTTTGAGACCCCCTGAGTCAGAAAA
>WSXT02000006.1:2756472-2768847 GCA_011762715.2 Neuroterus valhalla
CCACCAAGCCTCTTTCTTACTACCCACTCGAGAAAAATGTATAGACAGCCCCTTGAACTCTATTCATTAATTTTTTCAATTACGTATTAAATTTTTGTTTTTTAGAATTCAGCTTTATATATATACATAGAGCACAACAATTGCTTTTTTAGAGTGCGTTTTTGGAAAATATCTCATTAAATGTAATAAAAAATCAAAATAACGAACACAACATTTTGTAAGTAACATATTTCTTGAGTAAAATTGCTAAGTAATAGGTTTTATCGGTACTGCTGTAGAGAACTCACGTTTAACACAAAAACTGACAGTAGGTCACAACAAAAAAACAGTTCAAAGAAACTGGAAAAAACACCGATTAACGAAGAAACATCAACAACAATATGATGCTCGTCGAGCATTTCTTCGCATGTTTGCAAGCGACACTGCTCAGCAGCGCGCGACGCATGTTGACCTGCGCGCGGGATAGAAATAGCTGCTGGCCAGGCAGTGCTGTTAACTTCCGTTCCATAAATGGCGCAAACATAGCTTAGTGCGTTCTGGGCATGAATGGTCCCGGTCCAGCGTGCATTGAGCTACGTCCGATTCAAACTTTTTTTAGTAGATTTACAATTTCGTGTCAAGCCTTCCGAACTGTGGCATTCGCCCCTAAAAAATTCAAAGTCTTCCTTCGAAGCGGCAAAAGACTGATCATAGAGATGACGGAGGTCACATACCTCCTCCTTTCCCTAACTCTTGTGGGGGGGGGGGGGGGGGAGGGAAAGGCACTTCTGTGACTGATGCCAAAAATAATGTGGGCTACATACCTTCCTCTTTTCCCAAGTCTCGCGGGGGCGGGAAGGCACCCCTGTGACTTGTCATGGGAATAATGTGGGTCATGATTTGTCATAGGAGAGACTTGACGTAAAAGACACTTCCCACGGAAGAGACTTGCTGCCGGAGAGACTTGCCGAAGGAGAGACACTCAAATTTTTTTTCTGAAACTTAATGGTCTTTCGACTAAATTGCATGTATTGTATCTTTATTCCCTCAGAGAGCAGAATTTTGTGTCAAGTGAAGGTCACTTTTACAAGCTCAATGTGATAAAATAAAATAAAAATTTGCCCGCTGCGCGGACATATTCTCACCGCGCGCTTGGCGCGGCTCGCTTCGCTCGCAAGTTTTAGCGCGCCTAAGGCGCGCGAATTTCAGATCTCGCGCTCGATGGTAATCTCACCTCGCGCTCCGCGCTCGGTTATGAATTTAACTCGCGCTACGCGCTCGGCTTTTATAGAACCTTCCTACAGTTGTATAAAAAGCTTGTGAAACTCAAAAGCGAAATGTCGACTACTTTAATTTGATGAGTGCAAATTCTCTTTTGTTAAAGCTTCTTTGGCTTGAACGAATACATTCTCATCGCGTGTCTCGTGCTGTGCAATCGATCAATCTTCTATGTTAGCCTTTGTCATTTTTTTAAAAATCCCATTATTTAATTTTTATAGTTATTTCTCCTGGTTGAAATGAAAAATACATATCCTGTTAAAGAAGTTGATGACGCATTTAAAGATATTTTCCTGGTAAAGAACTTGCGTCTATTTGATTTTTCCTAAGCTTGTGTCATCTGTCCAAAAGTTTATTTTTTATATGCTCCTTTAATAAATGAAGCAAAATCTACTCGTCCTATCAAAAAGTTAGGTCTACGAAATCTGTAGATCCTTTTTTGGTGCACAATTTAAGTTCATTCACATTTTCCGTACCTTACATAGTTTGATCAAAAAATAAATCTTTCTATTTTTCACTATTTTTTGTACGACCAAATTTGAATTTTCGATTTTTTGAAGAAACTCGAAAAGTTCTAAAGCTCCTCCTGGAGGGCTCCCGAAAATTAAAATTTTTTTTCTTCAAACTTTTTCTCATATCTTGCGTCGTTTGCGTAAAAATTCTCATTTTCGTTTATATTTTCGAATTTTAAGAATGTCACAACTCTGAAAATTTTGTTTTTATCAAAAAAATCATGAGGATTATTTGTTTCACTTCTTACGTAATACAAGAAACCGTACTTACAATTCTCGAGTTTTGGAAAAAAAATCCAAAATTTTTTCAAAATACTCACCCTCTGATTTTTCATCCAAAATAGCTGGTTAACTTGTCTTTTTGGTACCTCAAAACGGGTGCCAAAGCACGATCGAATATGATCATTCTTTCGGAAATTATTGAGTCCACAGATTATTTCTCATTATTTTTTGTGCGATCAAAAATGGAATTTTCGATTTTTTGAGGAAATTCAAAAAGTCGTATTCACAATCTTGTAGGGCTCCCAAGAAGAAACATTTTTGACCTCTCGATTTCTTTTTCATCTTGCGTTATTTGGCTAAAAATTCTCATTTCCTTTTATATTTTTGGATTTTGAAAATGCCATAACTCTGCCAATTTTTCTTTCATCAAAAAAAGTCATAAGGATAAATTGTTTCATTTCTCACCTACTACAAGAAACCGTACTTACATTCTTTGTGCCTTGGAAAAAAAATTCCAAAAAAATGTTCAAAATTCTTCCCCCCTTTGATTTTTTATCCAAAATAACTGTTAACGAACTCATCCTGTCTATTCGGTCCCTCAAAATGTGTCCAAAAGGGCAATCCAATCCGATAATTCTTTCGAAAGTTATCGAGTACACATATTACAGACTACAGACTACCGACTACAGACTACAGACAGACAGACAGACATACAGACAGACAGAAACCTTCGTAAAAACCATTCCTTCTGACTCAGGGGGTCTCAAAACGTGGAGATTTCATCAAATCTGCGAAAGTCAATTTTCACATAAAACCAATACCTTCTCATTTAGAATGAGAATGTAAATATTCGATGGATTGGGGAGGTTTGAATTTTTATTTGACAGCCACGTTTTGAGACCTCCTAATTCCGAAATTGTAGTTTTTACGTTGGAGTTTGTCTATTGTCGTTGTCGTTTCCGTCGTCCGTATACTCCATAACTTTTGAAAGACCAATCGTTTTGGATGGAACCTTTCGCACACATTTTGATGAACAAAAAAGACAGGTCAAGTTCATCAACCAGCTATTTCGGATAAAAAAACCAAGGATGAAAATTTTTTGGACTTTTTTTCCAAGACTGAAAAATTGTAACTGCGGTTTCTTGTAGTAACTTAAACATTTCATCCCCATGATTTTTTTTGATAAAAACAAAATTGTCAGAGTTGTGACATTTAAAAAATTCAAAAATATAAAGGAAATAGGAATCTTTAGCTAAACAACGCAAGATTGAAAAAAAGTCAGGCGGGAGATAAGGTTTTTAATTGGGTGCCGTACGAGATTTTTAATACAACTTTTCGAATTTTCTCGAAAAATCGAAAATTCCAATTTCTATCGCACAAAAAATAATCAAAAATATTCTGTGAACTCGGTAACCCTCGAATGAGTATTTTTTTCGCGATCGTACTTTTGCACAGGTTCCCAGGGACCAAAAGGACAGGTCCAAATTGTTTATCTAAAACACTTCCACAAGTTTGTCTTCAATCATTTTTCGATAGGTCATGTAGTTTACGTTTTTCTGCAAGAATATTCTAAAAATAAAAAATTCTGGATTGATAACAAAGTTCTTCTTTGAATGAATATCTACAAATTTTGTTTAATTTTTATTCTCATGAGATGCCAGGTTTAGGTATGAATTCCAAGAAACAACATTTCAAATAGAAGTCGAGTTTCTAGCAAAGCTCAACAAGATATAAAAAAAATTTTGAAAAATTGCTCTTTTTTGATAGGATGCCGGTTTTTGTTTTGATTAAAATTATATTAATATTAGAAATAGGCTTACTAAATTTTTTTGAACAAAACAAGGCACGAGGTATACAAATTGATATTCTATTCATTTGATGCATCAGAGGTAAAGGTAATATAGAAGAATTCGAGTTTTTGTTAGATTTTGATCGAGTGCGCAGCACGAGACACACGATGAGAATGTATTCAGTAAAGTCGGAGAAGCTTTAACAAAAGAGAATTCACAATCATATAATACAGCAGCCGACATTCTACTTTTTTGTTTCAAAAGCTGTATACACAATTGTAGGGAAGTACAAAGACCGAGCGCGGAGCGTGAAGTACATTTATAATCAAGCGCGAAGCGCGAGATCCGTAAGACCCGCGCCTCAGGCGCGCTCAAACTTCCGGGCTGTGTGCGAGGAGAGAGTGCCGCAAAGTGGGAAGATTTTTGTTTTGGTTATACTCATTATTTTTCGAAGATTTTTTATGCGTTTGATTTTATGTTGAACACAAAATTTAATTTGGAAACTCACTGAAACTAAAACATTGTGAACATGTGAATATGTTCCTCCTCCATTTGAAAGAATCAAATAATGAGTTTGACACAACCTTGAGAAACTTCCATGTTTTTATTGTAAGGTTTAAAAAAATATTTGATAAAGAAAGTTCACTATACAGTACATGTTACTTTTTTGTATTTTTCCAACGCGTATCCTGAATAGCCCTCATAACCTCCAAAATACGGGAAATTCGTTTTGCGACCGGCATAAAAAATAAAAAGTGCACGGAAAGAAATTTCTGACAGCTGCTGCATTCATAGTAGTAGGAGCGCAACCAAGGCATGAAAGCATCAGCAACAACAATTTCGGGAACGCGTCTGTGCCATAAAGTTAGTTATCCGTTTCTAAGACAACAGTTCCCCCATACTGGGAACTCAGCGTTCCCTGACAGGGAGAACAGTTGTCATAAACAGAAGGCGTATTGCAGTACTACAGTTTGGCGCAACGAAGTTACCTCTAAGTGCCGCTGTTGTACCAAATTTCTTTCCGTGTGAGCACGGCCCAAATCGAAATGCAAAGAAGGTGTGAATATAGCCATATTATACCAGTTCATGGTGCATCGTTCATTTAAATATTCATCAAATTATCATGAATTAGATAGACAAAGGTTGTCAAGGCTGTCAACTATGTCAAGGACATAGTTTCGACTTGAGTTCATATCTTTAGTTGAATTATTCATTTTTTCACTTCTATATTGCGAAAAGTGAGTCTAGTTTGGCCTGTGTAGTTAAGGTCGGACCACCCCCAGAAACTAATAAATAAGAACTTCGGATAAAGAGGGCACTGGATTAATTTCTTCTGCAATTAGTTTTTCACAATTTCGGATGGGGATAGAGTGAAAAATCATCAATGATCTATTGCTCCTTCTCGCTTTCCGCTTATATCTGGGATTCCTGTTGTGAATTGAAAATTGATGAATTTATCAATCGAAATTCATTTCTTGCTTCGATTTGATGTTCCCAGGCATTCAAACTATGTTTTCCGAATAATTATATCACATTATATTCGTTTGAGGAAAGAACAAGAAAAACATGGGTGTTTCAATCACGGGGACAAAGTTGGTTCAACCTTGCCAACTTTCATTATTTAACATTGCAACACATCGCAAATGCAAACGTGCTTGAGATTCACAGACTCATAAAAAAAAGTTGGTACTACCTTGAGAAGTCAAGGGCCAACCTTGACTAGGGTCTAACTTTGACATTCATCCCCTACAATATAATAAAAAGGCAAAAAGATTCTTGAGCTGAATGTCTGGATGACAGTCAGCTGTATTAGATGAAAAACATAATTTGAATATCACGATTGGATTGACTGAGGCAAAGTTAAAGATTTTGGTACTACGATTTTCAATGCTAAGGACTGGGAAGGTTTTCGCGATCTACAGGTAAAATCTAAAGCCATAGATGCTCTTCAGAGATGATCATATGTAAAGTACTTGATGACATCACACATTTATAATATACTACATACATATACTTTTGTAAACAATAATAATGAAGTGCGTAAATAGGTTCTAGTCATGGTACGTAAATTGTATCTTCCATCGTGCCTGCAGCCCATAGTTCATTTACAACGTCAATAAAGCAAAATATATTTTTACAAGATCTACTATCTAAGGCTAGACAAGTTCGTCCAAACTTTCGCTCGAATAGCTCGTCTAGACTGGTGCTGGAATAGCTTGTCCAGATTAGCGTTTACCTATCTAAAAAAGTTCTACTCCTACTCAGCGTCATAATAGTCCGTCTTGACAGTGACACATTAGCAAACAGGATAGTCTATCATGGCGCCGAGTAGTTCCTCAATAATTTACTGCACGTTTACAGCAGCACTTCGAAAAAATCATATTTTTATGTTTCTGTAGTCCGATCATATCAAAGTATATAGAGAGAAGATTCGAAGATTTAGGTCATTACAAACCTCCTTTTATGAGGAAGCAAATGTTGGGAATTCTCACGACAGACTTCTCCTCTTATCCGAAAAGTTCCAAAGCATGAACCTCTACCCCAGGATCATCGACAAAACTAAGATTGATATACACTTTAGGTCGAGAGCAAAGCATTGCTTTAGTTGGTAATCGATGCGCGAAACAACTGTGGGGCTCGATGACAAATCTACCCTCTTGTTGTCATACCTCAGGGTAAAAAAGAGGACCGGACATCGATGGCACGAGTATTTAATTCCAGGGGTTTCCTCCACACGAAGGACCCTGAAAAGTTTTAATACCACTCTCGAGGCTTGCCAGTCGGATCGGCATGAGTATGAGTAAAAGATAGAGTGCAAGAGAGAGATAGACTTCAGATGAGAGGAAGAAGAAGAAGAAGAGGAGGAGAGAATATTTGGGATGATTGGTATTGTTGGAGCCGGAGAGATGCGGAGAGCCAAGGGGTGCTTCACTGCTCTCGGCTGTATATTCAAATGGGGTGGCCATTAGAGTTATGTTAGAATATATTGATTATTGGGGGGATCAAAGACAGGGGACGGGATGGCGACGCCGCGCCACTGTGAATTCAAGGGACGAATGCGGAGGTGGGTCCAAACAAACGTCACTGTGTATAAATGTCGAGCTCTTTACTATATGAATTTTTAAATCTCAGCTCCATATCAAAAGAAAGCCATTTATCTTTGAATTTCAATGTAGGAGAGAGGCGGCCAAAGTTGGAGGGTGGGGCGAACCGAAAGTGACAAATCGTCAAATAGGGAAAACCGCCAAACAGTGGAAAGCAAGAATTTGTAAATTAAAGTAAACACAAAGTATGAATAAAATCAACGAGATCCTTGACATAGATGAAAGTGATATATTCAGTTGTGTTAAAAGATTTTGAAATCTGACTACCTGTGCAGGAAATGCTCCTACCAGGCCCTGATCAGGTTGCCTGATTTGGGAATTTAAATATCGGCCCTGATAAATTCCGACCAAGGATAGGATAAGCTGTCCTTATTCTTGAGTAAGGCTTCACGAAGAACTATGTCTCAATGCTAGATGTTAGGAATAAGCCAAAATTCAACTTAAGACACAATGTTGGCATTGCTATAAAATGTTCCAAAGAAGTTTTTTAACATGAGATCGTTAACATCTTTCTGCATGTTGAACAAATCCAAAATTGGTTCAAAAATTAGGTCCCATTACTGCATGTATTGTGTGCTAGAAGATTTACATCCCATGCATGTGAGTATAATTTCCTATCGTTTGAAACTACAAGAAACACGATGTAACTGAAGTTCGGTAATCCTTCCGCCTACTATAACCCTTTCTAGAGAAATCAAAAGTTTAGTAATATTTATTAGCATGTTCATCGACAGTTCCGACTAAATTCAAATCAAACCGCGCTTTTCGAAACATGCGCACTTGAAAGCCGTTAGCATCGCCTCCGGGCCGGACGCAATCATCAGCCCGCCATTTGCACAACGTTGTGATACTACTTATGACATGACTGAATCAGTTATTTCTTTAATTCTTCGCATATTCCAGTTTGTATAGAATGGAAGTAAATGCAATGAGTAAAAATTAGTGCAGGGACGAATGCATATCTGAGTGTAAAGTATGTTCAGTGTACATAGAAGACTACACGGAAAAAATGTGTACTGGAGGAATCACGGAATTTGTTACTGAGTGGCGGTTATGAGAAAAAATACGTAATAATTACAGACTCACGTTTTTTTTAGAATCTACAAGTCTGAAGTCCGTTAAAAACAAAGTGGAAAACTGGACATTTCACTGAACGACTCTCAAATCCAAAACATGACAGAGTTCTGTAATTTCTACATGTCGCGTCGTTTCCAAAAAAAAAAAAAAAAACTTCGTGACATTTAGTGGGGCTTATTACATTTTGGCTATAGTTTGTATATCAGAAGGAGGGAAGGAGAAATAGAGGAACACACAAGTGACACATTCTTAACCAGCCGTACACACAGAGATATATTCTATATCCTAACCTAACATACAATGCACGCGAAGAACTTCCCTATGTACTACGAAGTTATCATACGCTGAGAAAAACAGTGAAAACGGTCCTTACATATCGACCAAGAAACATTCTTACCCCTTGTGAGAAATGACCAGTGCCAGGCCTAACAATTTTTTTCGTCAAAGTTACATTTAATCTTCTTACTTGAACGTCAGACTTTTTGGGACGTTTGTCCCTCAAATGTTGTATAATAATAAGGGTAGAAACTGGGAAGGAAATGTTTATCCTCTTATAAATGATAATAGTGAATTATTGAATAAAAACGACTTGAAATAAAGAAAACTGAACCCTTTTATTTGAAAAGTGTTTGATTCTAAATGATCAATTAAAAAAATGTGCAAGTTTTATTGTTTCTAATCCAAGATTGCTTTTTTAGAATCTGTTATTCCAAAATTGGAAGTACAGTTCAAATTGAAAAATCATCAATTAATTTATATCCACCGTTGATTACCTGAAATTTGTTTTTAATTTTATTCTTCGATTTCAAAATCCTTCAATTTTTAATTTTTAATTTTGCAATTTGTAATAGAAAATTTTTGAAGTGGGAGAATTGAGAACTACGCATTCGAAATTGAAAGATATCATAATTGAAGAAAATTATTAATCTAATTAATTCTAAAAAAAAAACTTATGAATATAAGTTAGATAAACTTTTACCCCGAAAACTTTTTTAAATTCGTGGTCAAGAAATGAGTTCACTCTCATTTCACGGTTTTTTTTTCAGTTTTATAAAATTCTCGATCATTTCCCGTTTTCTCGCATTAACGGACATCCTGAAAAAAACTTATTAGTTTGTTGAATGAAAGGAATACCGGAGGTGACTCTTTATGAGTCTCACCATATACTCGTACCCATAGACCCTCAACCCATGAGCACAAAACCCATAAACCCTAAACCCATAAACCTCAAATTGATAGAACCTCAACTCATAAACCCATAGATCCTAAACCCTTGAACTCATAAACCCTTAAACCCGAAACTCATAAACCTGAAATCGACAAAGCCTGAACCCCTGAGCCACAAACCCATAAAACCTAAATCGATGAACCCTAAAATTCTTGACTCTAAATCATTAACTTTTGAACACTAGGTCTACTCATTTCCAACACACAAACATTGAACCTCAAGCCGACATGTGCAATAACTTTCAACTCTTAAACAACAAATCAATCATTTTCACACTCTCTCTAAATTGTTGCTCAAACGCGGAATCCCTATTGTTTTTTGAACATTTATTCCATACTGATAGGACTAATAAGTATTCGATTATTTCAATAACCATACGAAGTTTTTTATTCCTAAAATTTGTTCTCTATTAACTTTGAAACTATATTCCATGAAATATGAGATACAAGATGGAAAAAAGAACTTGAGGTCGATGAAGCAGCAAAAAATATGTTACTTGAAGAATAAGAAAAAAATGATTCTGTTTTCCAAGCTCCTATTTCATAAGTTGAAGATATGAGAAATGATAAAATTATTGCGAAAAAAAGATTTGATGAATGAAAAAATCGCAAAAAATGATTAAATTGAAAATAAAAAATATTTTTGTAATGTAACATCAAATACAAAGAAAAATTTACGGAATAATTGAGTTGTTCAAAAAGAATAATTTAAAACAACTTAATTATGAATGAGAACACATTTGTTTATATACAGTAAGATTCAAAAACAGTTCCATATTGGAGATACAATTAATTATGAATTGTAAATTAATTTATAAAAAATAATTTGTTCAAACAATTTGTATTCTCAAAATTAGAGGCAAACTTGAACTTAACGCACGAAAAAACCTCTTAGTTAAAGTTTGCTGTATTTTAATTATGATTCATTTTTCCATAGGCGCTAGAATCCTTATGAGGATTTGATACAGATTATGCAAAATGAAACATTCAGTCATATGGTTGTAACAAATTGTATTCAAAAAAAATTATTCCGCAAAATTAATGCCAAACTTAAAATCAGCTATGCCTCAAACTCCTTATATTCTATATTGTTGATCTAGTTCATGACTCAAAGTCTTATATTCACCACAGGGTTTCAAAAGAACTTGATTTTTAAATATTTTATTTGAAAAAATGTTTAAACAAATTATTACTTTTGAATATTTGGCTTTGTAAGTCTCTCTGAAGTTCAATTACAAATACTTCTGGCTTCATTTCATTTGCTTTGGAAGATTTGCGACCTGAAGGTGGTTTTGTGTATTTCAGAACACAGTAGAATTCTTACAGCACCAATTTTCAATATTTATTATCAGTTCTGTAATTATAACTAAACAGTTGTTGTTAATTTACAGAATAGTTAATGGTAATTCACCGAATTTTTCTCATATCCGCCACCCCGTAACTAATCCTGTAATTCCTCCAGTACAATTTTTACATTCTCATTCTGAATGAGAAGGTATTGGTTTTATGTGGAAATTGAATTTCGCGGATTTAATGAAATCTCCACGTTTTCAGACCCCCTGAGTCAAAAAAAATGGTTTTTACGAAGGTGTCTGTCTGTCTGTATGTATGTAGTCTGTATTCTGTAATCTGTGTACTCGATAACTTTCGAAAGAATTATCGGATTGGATTGTCCTTTGGCACACATCTTGAGGGACTCAAAAGACAGGATAAGTTCGTTAACCAGCTGTTCCGGATCAAAAATAGAAGAGGGGGAGCATTTTGAAAAAAAATTTGGATTTTTTTTCCAGGACTTTAAAATTCTAAGTAAGGTTTCTTGTGGGAGGTGAAAAATGAAACAATTTATCCTCCTGACTTTTTTTAATGAAAGCAAAATCGGCAGAGTTATCGCATTTTCAAAATCCAAAAATATAAAAGAAAATGAGAATTTTTAGCCAAATAACGCAAGATGAAAAAGAAAGTCAGTGAGCAAAAATGTTCCTTCTTGGGAGCCCTACAAGATCGTGAATACAACTTTTTGAATTTTCTCAAAAAATCGAAAATTCCCATCTCGATCGCACGAAAAACTAGATGTAAAATTTCAGACGATTCTAATACTTTCTCAATCATAAATGATGAGAATGTAAAGAATGAAAAATAATCTGTGAACTCGATAACTCTCGAAAGAATGATCATATCCGCTCTTGCTTTGGCACCCATTTCGGGGGACCAAAAATACAATTCAAGTTCGTTAACCAGCTGTTTTGGATCAAAAATAGAAGAGGGGGAGCATTTTGAAAAAATTTTTGGATTTTTTTTTTCCAGGACTTCAAAATTCTAAGTAAGGTTCCTTGTAGAAGGTGAAAAATGAAACAATTTATCCCCATGACTTTTTTTGATAATAGCAAAATTGGCAGAGTTATGGCATTTTCAAAATCCAAAAATATAAAAGAAAATGAGAACTTTTAGCCAAATAACGTAAGATTGAAAATAAAGTCAGAGAGCAAAAATGTTTCTTCTTGGGAGCCGTACAAGATCGTGACCACGGCTTTCTGAATTTTCTCAAAAAATCGAAAATTCCATTTTTTAACGCATAAAAAATAATGAAAACTAATCTGTGAACTTGATTACTTTCAAAAAAATGATCATATTCTATTGTGCTTTGGCACAATCTTTTGAGGCCGCGAAGGAAAGAAGGAGTTCGTTAACCAGCCGTTTTCGACCAATGGTTCTGGTTTTATCCATCAAAATTGCTTCTTGAAAAATCAGAAATGCATGTTTCCGCTCAAACTATGAAAGGTGCGAAAATATGTTAAGGTGAAAAATTATTTATTTTAAAAAGACCTATGAATTCTATACTCGGTTATGAATTTTCCTCGCGCTACGCGCTCGGCCTTTGTACCTCCCCACAGTTTTATATAGAGTTTGTAAAACTCAAAAGCGAAATGTCGACTACTCTAACTTGATGAGTGTGAATTCTCTTTTGTTGAAGCTTCTCGGGATTTAACGAATACATTCTCATCGCATGTCTCGTGCTGCGCACTCGATCAAAGATTGCGCAAAGCGGTAGAGAAGTTTTGTTGCCTAATTTTATTTACATGTTGTGAAGTTTTTCCAGAAATTCAGTTTTTCAATTTTTAATTCTATTTTCTACGATTGAAGCAAAAACTATGGGTCCAATTGGAAAAATTATAACAAATTTACAGA
>WSXT02000006.1:2775744-2792529 GCA_011762715.2 Neuroterus valhalla
CACTCATCAAATAAAAGTAGTAGACATTTCGCTTCTGAGTTCACAAGCTCTATATAAAACTGTAGGGAGGTGCAAAGCCGAGCGCGTAGCGCGAGGTAAGATTACCATCGAGTGCGAAGCGCGAGACCCGAAAGTCGCGCGCCATAGGCGCGCTCAAACTTGCGAGCGAAGCGAGCCGCGCGCGAAGCGCTCGATGAGAATGTGCCCGCGCAGCTGGCAGATTTTTTTTATTCTAAATAATACTGTATTTGTTCTGTATTTGTATTATGTCCAGTTATGACCCTAACTTTATTCGTATTTCATTTGTATCCAACCTAGACTTTGTTCGGATTTTATGTAGATTTCATTCGAATATCTTCTGAAAAGTATCAGAACGGTTATTCTAGCTTTTTTTCGAAGAAATAAACAGGATCTACAATCAATATTTCATACAGATTGTATTCAGATTTTAGTTGGTTTTCTATCGTATTTTGGTTGGATTTTTCTTTAAATACTAGATAGAATTGATTTGAATTTAATTTCGAATTCCTTTCTATATAATTAGAATTTAAATTGGATTTTCATCCTATTTGGATCCAATTTATATTATTTTTATTTAAAATAATATTGTATTTGTTCTGTAATTGCATTATATCCAGTTATAACTCTATCTTTTTTCGCATTCCATTTGTATCTAACTTGGACTTTGTTCGGATTTCAGTTATATTTTATTCAGATTTCATTCGGATTCCATTTGGATATTTTCTAAAAAATATAGCAACGGTTATTCTAGCTTCTTTTTAAAGGAATAAACAGGATCTTCAATATATGATTCGTGTAGATTTTCTTTAGATTTTAGTTGGTTTTATTTCAGATTTCAGTTGGGTTTTTTCTTCCAAATGCTATCTCAGATTAATTTGAATTTTATCAGGAATTCCTTGGAATATATTTATAATTCAAATTGAATCTTCATCTTTATGATTTAAGTAATGATCCTTCCTAATTGATGTTCTACTGTATTTGCTTTGCGTTTTTATTTTATCCAGTTATAACTCTAACTTTATCCGTATTTCATTTGTATCAAAACTGGACTTTGTTCTGACTTTATTTGAATATTTTCTCAAAAATATCACAACGGTTATTCTAGCTCCTTTTTAAAGAAATATACAGGATCTTCAATAAATATTTCATACAGATTTTATGCAGATTTTAGTTAATTTTCTATCGGATTTTAGTTGTTCTTATCTCGAATTGTATCTCGGATTAATTTGGATTTTATCAGGAACCTTCTTTGAATATATTTATAATTCAAATTGAATATTCATCTTATTGGAATTGAAGTTATAATCCTTCCTAATTGATATTCTATTGCATTTGTATTTTATTCAGTTATAACTCTAACTTAATTCATATTTCATTTGTATCGAACTTGGACTTTGTTCAGATTTTAGTTGGATGTTCTTCAGATTTCATTCGGGTTTCATTGAATGTTTTCCATAAAATTTCAAAATGCTTATTCTAGCTGATTTTCAAAGAAATAAACATGATTTCCAATAGATTTCCCCTACAGGTTTTATTCAGATTTTAGTTGGTCTTCTATAGGATTTTAGTTTGATTTCTTTTTCGAATCCTATCTCAAATTAATTTGAATTCTATTAGAATTTCTCGGAATATAAATAAATTAAAATCTAATTTTCATCTTATTTGGATTTGAGTTATTTCTTTCTCAATAAAATTTTCATTGTATTTGTACTGCATTTGTATTTTAACTGGTTACGAAATGTGTGTTTCCAATAATCTTTTGTGTAAAAGTGAATGAATTTCAATATATAAGAATCTCTGTTTGGAAAAGCTGCATGTTGCCCTCAAATTTATTTCGCAAAAAATTGTTAGTTTTGTTGGGAATTCGTATTTTTTTGTCGTTACACTCGCTACACAAAATCAATTTATTAAAAGAGAGAAAAGATTCTTCTTCATCAATTCGCAGGATCGAGTTTGCTCTTTACCTTCTTAAAGACAAAACTGCAGGAGACTGGTGCCCTCCTCAGTGTGTAACAGTACCAATAATAACTCGTTTTGTTCCGGCTCTCCCATGTCTAATCCACTTTCGAATCTTTATATATCAATTCCTTTTATTCCAGTTGTACAACGAGGCTGGAATCAAACGAGTTACGCTTTCCCACTTGGCCTAATGGTATATATATATATATATATATATATATAAAATAAATAACTGCAACTTTATTTGTATTGCATTTGTAATCAATTTGGTTTTTGTTTGTATTTCATTCGGATTTCATTTTAATATTTTCCAATGAAATATCGCAAAGGTAATTCTAGCTCATCTTTAAAGAATTGACCAGGATTTAAATAAATATTTTATACAGATTTTACTCAGATTTTATTCAGATTCTAGTTGGTTTTGTAAAGGATTAAGGTTGGATTTTGTTTTTTATTTGTATCTTATCCAGTTATAACTCTAATTTTATTCGTATTCCTTGTATTCAACTTAGCCTTTATTCGGACTTCAGTTGGATTTTGTTCGGATTTCATAAAAATATTTTCCAATAAAATATCTCAACTGTTCTCCTAGCTTTTTCAAGAAGAACCGATCAGGATTTTCAATAAACATTTTTTACAGATCTTATTCAGATTCTAGTTGGTTTTCTATCGGAGTTTAGTTGGATTTTTTCTCGAATTCTATCTCGAATTAATTGAAATTTTATTAGGAATTTTTTGGAATATAATTATTACTCGAATTGAACTTTTATCCTATTTGGATTTGAGATAAATTATTTCCTAATTGATATTCTATTGTTCTTGATTTGTATTTTTCTAATCTATTTGGATCTCATTGGTATCTAACTAGATCTTTTTTCTGATTTTAGTTAAATTGAATTCAAATTTCTTTCGGATTCCATTCAAATATTTTCCAAAAAAATACCACAATGGTCATTCTGATTTATTTTCAAGACTTGAACCGGATTTCCAATAAATATCAGTTGATTTTTTATCGGATTTTATTTTTATCTAATTTTTTTTTAATTCTGTCTAGAATCAATTGGAATTTAATCAGGAAGTAACCAGCTGGAAACAACTTGTTACTTTCCAACACTGCTAATCAATAAACAAGATCAATGAAAAAAGGAACCCGAATGAAATATGATTCTCGGGACTTTCCTCTAAACTCCATTTTGACCCATTAATATCCTCCTATTGAGACTGGACCACATGGTCGAATCTTGGCTGATTAATTTATTTCCTTTAGAATATCTAGCAGAGAAGGCAAGAAGAGTGAGAACGGAAGAAATTGACGAATTATTGGTAGAAGAGATAAAGATGGGAGAAGACAGGTGGAAGATAGTGGAAGTGTATGTGAACAGAGATATGCCGGGAAAAACTGAGGAGATAAAAGAACGGATGGAAAAAATAGGGGATAATGATTGTAATAGGATGAGATTTTAATGCAAGAATAAGAGAAAGAGGAGGAAGAGAATGGGGAGAAGAGCGAAGAAGAAAATCCAAAGACAGGATAAAAAATTAGGAAGGTGAGAAATTGTTAAAGTGATTAGTGGAAATGAGATCGTTTATCAAAAACGGAAATATAGAGGGATATGAGGAAGGTGACTGTCACGTTTGAGAATTGAAAAAGGGAAGGTCATTGACTATGTGATAGCAGACGACGAGGTAACAGAGAAGGTCAAGAAACTAGAGGCAGAGGAATATATAGATTTTGATCACTTTCCATTAATACTGACGTTAGAGGGTGATAAAGATATGGGTAAATAGGAAGTAAAAGTAGAAAGAAGAGGAAGAGGGGATGAGCCTATAGAAGAAAAAGAGTGATTCAAAGAGAAGCTGAAAGATGAAAAAATAGGAGAAGAAAATTTTAATCACGAGATGGAATGATTGATAGAAGGAATTAAAGGATTGTTTGCGGGAACAAGCAAGAAATAAGTTAGCGGGGGAGGGAACGGAAATGGTTGGCATATGAAATGTAGAGAGAAAAAGAAGGAAGTGAAAAGGAACTGAGAATATGGCGAGAAGGAAGAAGTAGTGTAGATGAATATAGGAAAAGAAAGGAGGAATATTTGGAGATGTATGATAGGGAAAAAGGAGAGCAAAACACGAGGTTTGAAGAAGAGGTGGAGAAGGTTATTACAGAAGAAGAGGTGTAGAAATAGTATATAAAGAGACTAAAAAAAGGACAAGGGTAAATCAGGATATTGAGATAGTAGAATAGAAAAAGCTCTCTATGGCTCTACTCGGGGGAGTGGAGCATTAAGTGAGGAAGGGCGAAAGAGAGGGAAAGGAAAGAGACGAAGGAGAGGACATAATAAGAGGAGAAATAAACAATGTTCCAGGAATAATGAAAGAGGGGAAAGCTCTAGGTCTGGATTAAATGAAGTGTGGAAATATGGAGAGAATAAACTAAAGGAATAGGCGTGGATAATGTGAAGTGAAGATATGGAAAGAAGGGGTAATAGTACCGATATTGAAAAAGTCAAAGGAGAAGAGGTTAAGGATTATAGGCGAGTTGCACTCGCGCCAACTTTGTACGAGTTACATGCAACGGTATTATCTGAGAGAATAATTAAAGATGTCGAGAAAAAAGGGATAGTGCCACCAAATCAGACGGTGTCCAGAAAAGGAAGGAGGGCGAAGGACAACACATACGTTGTGAATTATATAATAACCAGGAGCATCAAAAAGGAGAAGGGAGGTATGATCGCTACATTCGCAGACTTAAAAGCGGCGTTCGCTTCTCTGGTCCGGGAAGAGATAGGGAATGTTATAATTAAAAGAAGGTAGAGTGGGATGGTCCAATGGAGAGAGTTTCAGAAATCCTTCGTGAGACAAAAAGCAGGGTACTGGTAGCCGATCAAGTAGGTGATAGTATTTGTTTTGTGAGAGGAGTAGGAAAAGGATGTCCTCTTAGCCCACTTTTATGTAATACCTTGATCTCAAACTTGGA
This sequence comes from Neuroterus valhalla, assembly GCA_011762715.2. Taxonomy (NCBI): domain Eukaryota; kingdom Metazoa; phylum Arthropoda; class Insecta; order Hymenoptera; family Cynipidae; genus Neuroterus; species Neuroterus valhalla. The sequence goes on from WSXT02000006.1 coordinate 2,780,699, forward strand.
CGAAGCAATTAACGAAAAAGGATGGAGAGGCGTGAAGATGGGAAAGAAGAAAAATATACACTGGCATACGCAGATGATATAGTAGTGATGGCAGAAGATGAAGAGGGAATGGCGGGTCTAATTACAGGGTTGGAGAAATACTTAGCTGAGAAAAAATTAAAATGAAATGCAGGGAAGACGAGGGTAATGAGGTTTGGAGAAGGGAAAAGAAGGGGAAATAGTATGAACTGGGAGATGGTAGGGAGTGAAGATAGAAGAAGTAAAAGAGAATAAGAATTTGGTATACATCTTGGAAGTAAATGAAGATCATAAGGGGCATACAAGAGAAAGAATAGAAAAAAGCGGAAGAGGTAATAAAGCAGGTATGGGGTATAGCAAAAAGAGGATTCGAGAAAGATTAGGAAACATGAATATGGTTGTTTCATGGCCTGGTATGGCTGATATTATGATATAAAGCAGAAATACGGGAATGGAAAGAAAAGGAATAGATGTAAAGGTTACACAAAGATATGAGTTGAGTATCAGAGAAGGAAAGAGGGCATGAAGATTTGAAGAGAAGCTAAGGGAGGGAAGGAGAGGGAAGTAAGCGGAAGAATGTGTGAAGGAGATGGAAGAAAGGAAAGGAACGGTGATTGAGTTAACGAAATAAGAAGAAAAAAAAAGAAAGTTCCTCACAGATAGACATATGGGAGAGAAAATCAGAGTTAACTTCGAAGAATTAGAAGAAAAAGATAAGGAAATCCAAATATTAGATAGATGGGGAAGGATCGAGGAATCTAAATACAAAAAATGATATGAGATTATATAAAAGGGAGGTCTACCAAAGTATTCAAAAAGGGGAAGAAAGAAAAAAGATGGACAAGGACAGCAAGATTAAGATTAGGGAACGAGGTCAGGGAAACGATGCATTGGGAAGAAAAGGAGGAAAGAAAGTGCAGAATATGTGAATGGGGAGAAGAAACATGGGAACATGTATGGGAAGGATATATGAGCTAAAGGAAGATATAGGAAGCTGTCAAGAGAAGGTGGTAAGGATTCCGGGGGGACAGGGGAAGGAGTGGATGAGGGAATCGGAGGAAGCTAGACGATCATCAAGGTACGATGAAGGAATGATTGTGAAAATGGGAAGGTTTGGGTAGAAGAGAAGTGAAAGAAAAAGGAAACGAAACCCACAAAGAAAAATAAATTAGTATGTAAACCCTTAGGGTACACATTAAAAATTGAGAAGAATTACAAATTTGTTACTTATTCACAAAAGTAACTTCGTCAACACCTCGTAACTTGAAATAAGTAACTAGTTGGAAGAAACCTGTAACTTCCCAACACTGCTAATAAAAAAAGAAAAAGAACCCAAATGAAATATGATTCTTGAGAGTGTCCTCTAAATTCCATTTTCATCCTTTGATAACCTCCCATTGAGACTGGACCACATGGACGAATCTTGGCTGATTAATTTATTTCCTTTGTTCTTTATCCTCTCCCGCGAATGACAGGAAGATCAACGATCACGATGCGCCCGTAGGAGAGGAAGGAAAAGCCGTGGTGGGATACGAGCCCTGGATGCAAAATGGTCACAGCCACCGCCTTAATGAAATATGAAAAGCCGGTGGACTCTCTCGGGGGTGTGGGTGGAGGGTCAAAGCCTCGCATGACTTGCGAGGAGGGTGGAAAGGTGGAGAAAGAGGTATAGGGGTAGAAAAGGGAGGGGAGACTGAGAGATCCGATCCTCGATATCCGCACTGCCGCGGCTCTGACCAACGGCAACGGACGGACAGACGGATGTACAGACAGAGCTCAGAGATCCGCGCTACGGTTATACGCTTTAATTCCTTCGACGGCTTTAATTCTCATATTCGTATTCCGCGACCACTCACCCCCCCCCCCCATTTCACCCCTTTCACCCGTTTTACCCTCTTCTCCACTCTTCTCTTCCATCTTCCTCTTTTGCTCCTCGAGCCACTGCAAAACCCTCGAATACTACGACCAGAACCCTTTCCTTTCTCCCGCCATGCCGCGGCGCCTCTTGCCCACTGCTCGGATGACACACGCATTTCCAGACATCAAAATTATCACTGGATACTTGAATTGTATATTTTGAAGAGGCAATATGATGAAGAAAAATTTTGAAATAGTTGTGAACTCAAAACTTGTTTTTGAATAAACAGGACACTTTTCTGTTCCTTTAAATTCCTAAAAGTTTCGTTGTTCTTTCAATATCAGAATTGTGTATTCAGTTGATGCGTTTTTCAATCACCAGATAGTTTTAATTACATGCCTAATTTACGTCTCCAAACTTTTCTTAACCACGAGCTACTAAAACTCTATTGATTGATCTATAACAACGAAATTTATAAATGTTATACACAAATTTTTATTCGCCAAAGATTGCAGAAAATTGTTGTCCTAATTTAAACCTATAAAAAATCTTCCTTCTACTCTCAAATTATACATTTCTAGAAACCAAAATTTTTGAACATTATCTTCGGAAATAAAACACTGATGATGGCCCATACCAGAGGCCGAATAATCTGATTCAATTGAAAATTGATTTCGATTTTTTTCTGACCCTATAGCCAATTTTACCATGAAAATACAAATATTGTTTAAAATGAATAAATAAAAGAATAATTATTATTTGATTAGTTACGTTGAACGAGAATGATATGAAATAACGTTTTCCCAAAATGATATAAATTTGCTCCTGAATCAAAACATAGTTCGAAATATGTAAAGCATTACAAATAGAAAGAGAATTAATGATGATTCGAATAATCAAATCACGCAAGTATGGAGCGGAGCCCGTGGTACAAAATCCCAAAAAGCTGGCCAAAAATCAGAATATCAATATTTCACTTCGTTCGAGTACCCATATAAGGTTTTTGCGGTCGCTGATCTTAAATATAGAGTAAAAAATGTAAAATTCAAAATGGCGGACCCGAAATCGCGGACGTTCCTCTGAAATTTCCCATGCATTTACTTGAAAATATCTTTACGGGGTTTTTGGGGTCGCTGATTTCGAGAATGAAGTCGAAAATCCAAAATTCAAAATGAAAGCCCTAAAATAGCGGACATTTTTCTTAAATTTGCCATGCATTGACTTGGAAATGAGTGTTAAGCGGTTTTTGGGGTCAATGATTTTGAAAATGAAGTCGAAAATACAAAATTTTAAATGACGAATATTTTACGAAATTTCACAAGCATTTACTTACAAATGAATATTAAGGGGTTTTTAGGGTAGCTGATTTCGAAAATGAAGTCAAAAATCCAAAATAAAAAATGGCGGAAACCAATACCGGACATTTACCTAAAATACCGAAAATCGCTAAAAAATATTCTGAAACGTGTTCAAAGTCTCTTACCCAAAACGTTTACCACAGAGTTTAATCCCTTTGTATGCCAGAGGAGGCTGTCATTTTCAGCACCCAAAAATACCCTAAATCGATTAAAAAATTTAAAAAAAGTGTTCTAAGCTTTTTACCCGAGATGTCAAACACGAAGTTTGTAGATTTCAATATTAAATGATGGCAAAAAAAGTTTCATCCTCCTATCTGCCAGTAGGTATCTGCCTGCCTTGAACGTGTTAAAGCTTCTTACTCAAAATGTTAAACACCAAATTTACTGATTTTGATGGAAAGTAATTGCGAAAAAAGGTTCATCCTCTTAGCTTCTGGGGAAGGCTATCATTTCCAACACCCAAAAATACCAGGAATCGCTAAAAAATTCTTGAACGTGTTCAAAGCTTCTTACCCAAAATTTCAAACACCAAGTGTTTAGATTTTTATGGTAAGTAATTGCAAAAAAAGTTTCATCCTCTTATCTGCTAGGAAAGGCTGTCATTTTCAGCCTCCGAAAATTCCAAAGATGTTTAAAAAATGTCTATAACGTGTTCAGAACGTCTTGCCCAAAATGTTAAATACGCAAATTCTAGATTTCAATGGTAAATAATTGCAAAAAAAGTTTCATCCTTCTATCTGACAGAGAAGGCTGTCATTTTCATCCCCCGAAAATCCAAAGATCTCCAAAAAAATTCTAGAACGTTTTCAAAGCGTCATGTCCGAAATGTTAAATACGAAGTTTCTAGATTCCGATAGTAAATAATTGCAAACAAAGTTTCATCCCCCTATCTTACGGAGAAGGCTGTCATTTTCAACCCCGAAAATTCCCAAGATCTTTGAAAAAATTCTAAAACTTGTTCAAAGCTTCTTATTAAAAATTTTTAACACGAAGTTTATAGATTTTGATAGTCAGTTGTTGCAAAAAAAGTTTCATCCCCTTATCTGCCGGGGAAGGGTGTCATTTTCAACACCGAAAATACTCAAAATCGCTAGAAAAACTCTGAAACGTGTTCAAAATTTTTTCTCCAAAATGTTAAACACGATGTTTATAGATTTTGATCGTAAATAAATGCAAAAAAAAGTTTCAACCCCCTAGCTGCCGTAGATTTTGATGGTAAATGAATGCAAATAGGGGGAGGTAGGGGAATGGAATCTTTTTCCTATTATTTACCATTGAAACCTACAAAATTTCTTTTCAAGATTTCAGGTAAGAAGCTCTAAGAACATTTTAAATTGCTTATCAATTTTTGACACTTAGGGGATGAAATCGACTGCTTTCCCGGCTGCCAGAGAGATGGAACTTTTTTAACAGTTATTTGGCGCCAAAATCTACAAAATCCATGCTTTAGACTTCAGGTAAGAACGTTTTTGATATTCCGTTTATTATAAACGCTGCATACTTTAGTTTCATAAAGAAGTCACGTGAAATCGCCAATAAGAGAGTGCGCTTTAGTATACTTAAATTCGAAAATATTGAGGAGACGCGTTATTGTTTGCAGCAATTATGTTTTGAAAAATCCAACATAAAAAAAATCAGATTTCTAAACAGAAAAATAATCAACTAAAGAATGAATCAGCGGACCCATCCCGATAATGAAAATCCATTAGAGATAGAACTCATGACGGAGAAGCGCGAGGCGCATAATTTGGACTAAATGGAATTATTATTTGAGAAGCGAACCACTTACGTATTAATTGAAATTGAAATAATAACTTTTCCGTTAACTCTCATTAAAGCTAATTTAATCATTCGATCCTGCTTGATTTATTCCACATTGACGTCTAATTTTCCCGAGCATACGCCACTTATTTGAAAGAATTCGTCCTTATTATGGCCAACCATCTTACCGGATCGCAAGAGTGGAGCTTTCACGTGGTGAGCAGCGGAATTTATTCCGGAAATACGTCCCAAGCACACGGAGGGATAAAGATATTCCGGTTTTTGCATGGATTAGTAATGGAAGCTCTCCCGGGATAGAAGCTCTTTCAGGGGGTGGTTCAGCATCGCGGTAAGGGGTACCTTCTTGCCCCTTTCTCACCCTTCCCGGACCCACGATGCTGCCTTTTCTCTCTCCGTGGCGATTCATTTCTCCCTCACCCTTCTTCTCTTTTTCTTATCAGATAAATATAATGACCTGCTATTCATTCATTCACTCTGTCCGAATATTAACTCTTATGTTTCCACTCGGACTTTTCTTGTTTTTGTCTCGGGACTTTTTTTCTAGGTTATGGATACAAGACCAGTAACGGTAAAAAAAGGAATCCAACTCCATTGGAAAACCAAGCTCTGTTATTCCGGTCTAAGGATCGAATTTGTCAAATATAATGACGAAAATTATTCATTGGCAACACTTTCTACGTCATTCTTGAAAACATCGATTCTGAATTAAGAAAGAGATGCGCAGCATATGAAGGAATTGATTAATAATTTCCAGTTATTCCTCATTTCGGCTGTTCAAGTTCCAGTGAAATTCGTTAGAAGTCAAAACATTTAAGAAATATTTATTCTTCAGAACTCGAGTATTTATTGGATGACGAATTTGTGCACTTTTTCAAATTTTTTTCCCCTAAGAAGATGGAACACAATTCCAGGAGTCTTGAACGGATACCAAAATGTTGAAGATCTTGAAAGAATTTTGATAGAAAATTCCAAACTTTCCAATAATAAATGCAAACGAGTCTTTTTATTCACAATAAGAGTATAGGAAGAATAGTTTTGTATTTACAATACAAAATTTGAATAAGAAGCCGAACAATTTTGAATTAAAACAAATCTACCTGAAAATTATCAAATGAATCAAATTAAATTACTTCCCGTGACTCAGTACGAATTTTCATGAGCTAAATATACTTATTTCCAAGGATTATTCAAAGAATTACTCTTTGAATAAATGGAAAAATAGTCATCCGCATATCTCATAAAAAATTACTCACAGTACAAGCCGATTGAAGCCCATGAACTTTTATTATTCCGTACATTTTTAAGAGTAAAAAAGGAGATAAAAATGAATGCGAGATCTTCTTTCATAACAATCTAGATAGTTTTTTGTCTCCAAATGAACAAAGTAAAAAAAAGATGTTTCAACAAAAGAGTTAAATTTTTAAACCGAAAGGTGAATCTTGAAAAGATGAATTTTCAACAAAGTAGTTTATCTTATAGCCGATTCGTCGAAAAGTAGGACAATTGATGAAAAATATTCTTTTCCATCTCATGCGGCACATCCAGACTTAAAAAAAAATATTTTGAGACTTTTTATAAAAAGTCTGGATGTGATGCATAATATTGAGGGGAATATTTTTTATTAATTCTCCTACTTCTCAAAAAATTGTATTATTATTCACGGATATAAAAAAGTTTGGACTTCAACATCTCTCCATATTCTTATGCAACATGAGCAAGTTAAACTTCAACACAAATAAAATTAATTTCCTACCAAGAAGATAAATGTTGTCGCGAAAGAAACGAATTTTCAAAAATGAAGGCAATATCTCTTTTCATAACTAACAAAATCGATTTTCAGGGCTCTAATTACAATCAATTTTTAAGTGTATATTTGAAGTTATCTCAGCAAAAAATATTCAATATATTGTTTTATAACCAACTGAAATATATTGGATTTTTTTGGCTCCAAAGGGGCTAAGTAAAGGCGATGTTCCAACGAAAGAATTTAATTTTCAGACGAGTTTTCAAGAAAATACATCAATTTACAACAAAATTGTTATATTCTTCAGCCAATAATACGAATCATCTAAAGGAGAGTTAAATTTTCAACCAAAATATTTTGCAAGAGTAGAGATAATTTTTTAACAAAAATATGAATTTCGTACAAAAATGTGGGAGTTTAAACTCATAAATGTAATTTTTGAGAAGAGAGAAAAATATTCATCTTACTTATATTATCAATCTTCCAGCACTTGTAGAATTCATGAAATCTTTAAAAATTGACAAGCTAAAAATAATCCAATGACTTAGTTTTAGTATAACATTCAGATGAAATATCAAGAAAAGATCTACGTTGGAGTATTCAAATTAAACATGACTTGGGGCACAAAAAACTTTTAACCCAACACTGGTCGTTTCTCACAAGTGGTAAGAATTTTTTCGGTTTGCATATAAGGACCATTTTGACTGATACTTTCAGCGTATAAAATTCTGCGTTAGTGAATCACACTATATGTTGTATTGCAACACAACATTTTTTTCTTCGCCAAACATGTGAATTGCGATTACAAGGTATTTTGAATGCTTGAAAAAAGGGCAGCATTTTCCATGAGGCCCATGGCGGCGCTCAAGTGCTAATTATGATTTTTTTGCGGTTTTTTTTTTAACGCAGGTTGTTTCAAATACATGATTTACTACTTCATACTGGTAATAAAATGTTTATCCAAATTATCAAACCAATTTCAATTGTTTTCAGCAACTTTGTCTTAGAAAAGAGTTAGAAAGTCAAGGTTTTTTCTAGATTTTTCAACTTATTTTCAACGTTTCAGTTTAGGCAATGTAATAAACGAATAATGCTACCAAAAATAATTGTTTGAACAATTTGTTTTTAATTATAACAATGTTCTCCCAGAATGATTCTACAAAGTAGCGGGTTTTTCTGAAATTTTCAACTTTTTGTCTACTTTTCGGTTGAAAAAAATTATTTTTTTATGTAAATCCTGAAATTTTTAACTTTTTATCACTTCTCAATAAGATTAAAGTAATAATCAATTCATGTTGAAAAAATAATTGTTTCAACAATTTATTATCTTTGATAATAATATTTTCTCTGCTTAATAATAGGAACTTGCGGTTTTTTCTCATATGTTTAACTTTGCTTTACCTTCTCAGTAGTGAAATTTAAATTTCGAATTTTCTACTAAAACTGTGGATCTTCAACGCAAAAATTGAATTTTTAAGAAAGTAGATCAACTCTAAACTAAAGAGTTGAATCTTCGACCCAAAAATATAAATTTTGAATCGAAAATATGATGGTTGATAGTTAAAAAAAAAATCATTTTGATTCAAAAACAATCTTATTCAAACAACAATTAAATCAGTTCAATCTAATTCAATCTAATTGAATTTCATTCCGATTCCACTCAGTGCAAAGTCAAACATTTCAGAAAAAAACCAAAACTTTGTAGCACTTATCTAAGAGAAAATGGTTATAAACAATAATAAATTGTTTTAAAAAGCATTTTTATTACTAGCATCAATAATTATCTCACTAGGTGAAAAGTGGACAAAAAGCTTTAGAGTTAAGAAGAAACCGCAACTTTTCAGCTCTAATCTAAGAGAAGAAAGCCATAAAAAATAATAATTCGTTTAAACAATTTTTTTTGTTGAATTGAATTAAATATTAACACATTTCAAGTGGAAAATGGGTCAAAAAGTAAAAATTTCTGAAAGAACCGCAAGTTTCTATTATTACGAAAAGAAAATATTATTAATAATAAATTTTTTGAACAATATTTTTTTTACATGAATTAATTATTATTTTATTCTCATTGAAAAGTAATAAAAACTTAAAAATTTCGGGAAAAAACTGCAACTATGTAGTAATAATCTAGAATAAGATAGCAATAAACATTTACAGTTAATTTAAACAATTATTTTTGCTAAATTACATTATATAATTACTTATTCTAAGTGAAAACTGGACAAAAAGTTGGAAATTTCATAAAAATCCGCAATTTTGTAGCATTATTCTGAGAAAATATTGTTATAATTAATAACAAATTATTTAAACAATTATTTTTGGTGACATTAATCCTTTATCACCTTGCTTTCACTGAAACGTTGGAAGTAAGTTGAAAAATCCAGAAAAAACCTTGACTTTCTAACCCTTTTCTAAGAGAAACTTGCTAAAAACAATAGTAAACTGTTTAGACAATTTGAATAAACATCTCATTATCAGTATATAGTGGAATTTCATATATTTGAAAACAATCTGATTTAAAAAACCGCAAAAAATTTATAATTAGCGCCAAAAACTCGGAAAACACATTTTCTCACTTATGCGGGTTTTTTGGGACCCTGTAAAACAAACTCATAGGGATGATATTTGAAAAGCAATATTTCATTCGCATTCTGTGACTAATTGTGAAGTGAAATGGTTAATTTCGATTTCGATTCCCCTAATATTGAGAATTCTGAATAAAATTTATAAAAACTTCTTTTTTTCTTATGGGAAATACGTGTTTAACTTCATAGTGTTTGCGCCACCTCGAAATGTTATTTTTTTCAACTACAAAGAATGCGTTTATTTTCTTGTGGATTCGACCAAATTTCTGGGAATTTTTCATTAAAATTCGAGAAAAAAATTTTCGACCACCCTAATGTACAGTGATGTCTAAAAAGTTTATTTTATTATTCTGTTCTCTTTCAACTGAGAATCGAATACTGTAATTGTATTTATTTAGTTTATTGTGTCGATCTAAGATTTTACTATTTGCTATACATTGTATATCATCTAGGTACCTGTAGAAAAAATTAATTTCGTGTGGAAGTGATTTGAGTATTTTATTTTCCAAGGTTTCCATTACTAGGTCAGCTACAGTGTGTACAAAGTATGCATTGTTTAGACCAAAATCCAACAATATAATGAAAACATTTTTTGTAGGTTTGTGTGTTCTCTTATTCCATTCCACTTCAGTTCAACATTTTCTAGGGCTAGATTGTTGCGAATACTTGTGAAAAGAGACGTAACGTCAAATGTCACTAACTCGTAGTTTTGAGGACCATAATTAGTTTAAAAAAAATTCCCTATAAATTGGTGACTATTCCTAACGAATATTCTTGTTTTGCCCAAACTTTTCTTTATCGATATGTTTAAGAATTTCGATAAGTTATACAATGTGTGTTGACAAAATTGCAGTTGACAAAATTGCCTCCCCCCCTCCCCGTAATTATAAAAGAGTTATTTGTTACGAATAGTTTTTTATTCAATAGAACACAACGAACCAGGTGGGAAATTCAAATCCCACGAATTGAACAAGTTAAGGGTGGCGAGTCGGTGGTCGATTTCAAATTCCTGCTCATTTCCCGCTTCTTCACGTTCAAGTTTTTCAATTTTCTCAATTTTCTAAACATCCTCTAACACAACACATTTTTTTACAAAAATTGGAATAGTTGAAGTTACAATTCAAGGAATCAATTAACGATAACAAAAAAAGGATTTCTAACGAAAAAGTTGATTTTTCAACCAAGGAGATAAATTCCTAAATAAGAAGAAAAATATTTAACTGGAGCACTTCAGTTTTCAACCATGAAGGTGAATATTTAAACAAGAAGATTATTTTTCGAAAAGAAAGAATAATTTTCTGAGAAAAAATACAATGTTTCAACAGAATGGTCTAATTTCGAACTAAAAGAATAATTATTTGCAGCAAAAATTGAACAGCAACATTTCTTGTATAAAAAGCCAATTCCAAACCTAGCATAAGAGTTTTCTACTGAGGCAAAGAATCTTCACCTGAAAAAGTTGAGTTTTCGAAGAAATAAACTAACTTTCACTGAAAACGATACATTTTTAACGAAAATTTGTAAACTCAAATTTGAAATTGGAAGAAATGGATGTTTAACTAAATGAATGGATTTTTAACTGAAACTATGGAATTTTTATTCACGATAAGATAAATTTTGAGTTGAAAAAAAATTACTTGTAATGAACTAAAAATAACTCTCAACAAACAAAACTAACTTTTAAAGAAATTATTACATTTCCACACAAAATAATGAAGAATAAAATGAATTTGTAAATGTTCAACTGAAGTAGTTGAATTTCAAACCAGAAAGACGAATTTTTAACTGAAATAAGAACATTCAACTAGGATAGTTCAATTTTTGACAAAAAACTTATTTTTAAACAAGAGATACAATGTTTCATCGAAATGGTTGAGATTTGAACTAAAAAAAATGATCATTTTCAAACAAAAATGGAATAGTGACATTTTTGGCTCAAAAAATTAATTCCAAACCAAAAATAACTTTTTCTAACTAGATGAATGTTCAACTAAAATGAAAAACGTTGAGCTGTATAAGTTAAATTAATAACCGCCTTGATGGATTTTTGAAGAAGAATATCAACTTCCAAAGAAAAAGATAATTTTCTACCAAAAAACAATTTTTCAACAAAATATGTGAAATTTCAACGAAATATTTGAATTCCCAATGAAAAAAGTCCAATTTTCACTGAATTGTCGAATTTCGAACATTTTCCACTAAAAATTAAACAGGTCAATTTCCAGTTGAAGAAATTGATTTTCAATCAAACTGATGCATTGTCAGGTATAATGATGAATCTCCGACAGGAATAGATGTATTTTAAGCAAAAAAATGAATTTTTCGCCACTAAGATTCATTTTCAACTAAAAAGGCAAATTTTCCACAAAGTACAGGAATTCTCGAATAAATAGCTCAATTTTCGAATTCAAAAATCAATGTTCAGCCTAATACTTGATGTCCCAACAAAAAAATATGGATGGATTTCTAACAAAGTAGTTACAATT
>WSXT02000006.1:2792629-2803932 GCA_011762715.2 Neuroterus valhalla
CTGCTTGAAGTACTTTCTTTATTCAAAATTAAGAAGAGGGAACTTCAAAATTGTGACGAATTATGAATTGTAGGAACGATTTTGAAAAATTTCTCTCGTCTATATCCGAATTATAATTGGTTTAAAAACTCTTTGACCTAATTAAAAACTATAATTATTTTCTGAAATTCTCTGTCCCAAGTCAGATTAATGAGGAAAAACAAATGGAACGTGATAAATACATTTTTTTTCAAATTTAGATAACCATTCTTTCTGTATGTTTTGGCTATCATCAATTTGATTATCAAATTCGAGTCAGCTTAAAAAAAGCTCGCAGAGAAACAAACTGGCAAAACGTTATTTTTATCATGGAAAAAATTTAAATTCTTCCTCTCATCAAGTATAGATATATTTTAATATTTTAGGAATCAAATTAAAGAAAGGTTACATTCTCGTGTTTTCTTTGGTAGAATTTTGAATAGGCTAGGTTGAATCTAGTTCATTCCTAGTTTTTATTTGAATTCCCGGTCATTTCTCAGTTTTTTCCCGGTCATTTCCCGGTTGCCCGGTCAAGTCGCCACCCTGAGTTTTCCGAAGTTTCCGCTAAAAGTTGCCGCCCATCAATTTTTGCCGCTCTAGGCGACTGCCTACAATGCCTGCATGGTAAATCCGGGCCTGCTACTGATACCTATTCAAGAGTTGTCAAATCTCTCCAAGAGTAACAGTAACGCATTCCATCCGAGATCCTTCAGAAGCAGACTCAAAATCTTTCAAGCACAAGCACAGAGCCCGCGAACAATACCAACGTAATTCATAATTTAATACCTCACCCGGATGGCGTAAAGCTGTGGGCGATAAAAGCATCGGCAATATATACGCACTCACACACTCTTGCAAACGAATCTGTCACGTTCACACAGATATAGTATTTTAGTATTTTATATATGTGTATATAGTGGTCCTCACATCCTCGGGCTTCGTGAAAGCTCGAAGGTACGATATAGAAACGCTTAAGTGGTGCATTGGAATCGCTCAAACCTTCTCCTTTCTGCACCCCCAACCCCTTCTTCTTACCCTTTTCTCCATTCCGAAATCACCCACTGTATTTTGCGATCCTCTCGAGGCAAACGACGACAGCCTATTGTTTCAACGTATTAGTCATTCGACGTATCGCAAAGTGTGCTGGAGGGGTGCTCGTTTACCCCCCACTACTTTCAACCCCTTCCCTTCAGCGTTCCGAACTTCCGAATTTCGACGCGTGGTGGCAGCACCTCATGGACTGAGAACGGGACGAGAATTTCAAGGAGTGCTGCCAGGTCTGGCGATTTTAGCTGATTGTAGCTTCTAGTTTTTGTTTATCTTCGAAGAAGCGTATAAGTTTTGCAAATTTTAAATTCCATTCTTTTCAGGTAGAATTTTTCTTCTGATTTCATTAGATATACGCTCAAAAAAAATTATATAAATGGGGTAATTTTCGAGGGAAGTAGGAGAATACATTTTTGTAAATAAAATCAATGTACGAGCACCTTTATTGAATTCAATATGAAACGCTTCAGATTGCAAATAAAAATTGTGTAATTTTGAACCAAAAAAGATTGATTTTGTGCTAAAGTTTAAGAGATTTACATTTTTTATACAAAAAGAAGAATTTTTATTCCAGGACAGTTGAATTTTTAATCTCGAAAGAAGAATTTCCAACAAAGTAGTTAAATTTTCAAAAAATAAATAGTGAGTCGGTAAGAAAAAAGATAGATTTTCAAGAAGCCCATTGAATTTTTCACAAGGTTTCAAAATTTTTGAACCCAAAAATGTGATTTTCAACCAAAAAAGTTTGTTTTTTAACTAAATAGTCGAACTTTCATTTGCAGCCAAGTAGTTGGCATCTGAAGCAAAAGAGATGAAGGTTTTACAAAATAGTTGAATTTTCAACCAAATTGCTGCAGTTCCGAACCAAAAAGAAGAACGTTGAGTTGGAAAAGTTCATTCTCTACGAAAAAATTAGAGTTCATCTCCGTACAAAGGCAACATTTTAATTTTGAATAAAAAACAGTCAAGTTAAACCAAAAATATGAATCTTCGAAGAAAATGTAATGGTTGATATAAAAAATGTTCTGATTTTAATTTACGAACCGTTGAACTTTATGGAGAAAGACAAACTTAAAACAAAATTATTGAAAATTCGGAATCCTACTGAAACAGATGAATTACCTAACAGGGAAGATTCTTTAGTCGAAAAACAAAACGAAGTAATACCATATTATTGAGTTTCCAAACCAGGAAGACAACTTTTTTCCAAAATAGTTGTATTCTTCAACAAAATAATAGAAAATTTGGAAAAATAGGCCAACTTCCTTCCAAAATAGTTCAATTTGAACAAAAAACCATCAATTTCCAACCAAAAATGGAATAGTTGAATTCGCTGTCAGAGAAACTGAATTTGGAAACAAAGAAATTTCAACCAGATGGTAAGATTTTTAACGAAAAGGTTTCAACTTACCAAATACGTTTCTAACCAAGAATCCAACTTTTAATAAAATGATTAGATTTTTGATTGAGAAGAATAATTTTTTACAGGAAAAAAGACGAAATCGCAACAAGGTATAAATCAACCAAATTGTTATATTTAAATGTGAATTTAGAAAATTCTGGAAAATAATTTTCAATAATATTTTCTAATATTCTAATTTTCAAATATTTTCCGATTTCCTAAAATAATGTTTAATTCGAAAAAATAACTCATTTTCTGCAAAATATGTACATAATTACCGATTGTTCGAAGATCTTACGAAGCGAACCCATTATTCGACCAAATAGTTGATTCTTTCTATTAAAAGATAAAGAAATCTTATAAATTGCAGTCGAATTTCAAAAATATTCAAATGAGACCAAAAAGTCGTGTTATCAAGAAGACGGTTGAATTTTTAAATCGATAAAGGAGAATTTTCAATCTGAAGAAAAGGGATTTCCAATAAAAATGAAGAAATTTTGAATAAAGCAGTTGAATTTTCGACAAACAGAGGTGGTTTATATAAATAATGATTGAGTTTTTGACCCAATAATCAAATTTTGATAAAAATTTTTGAACTAGTGAAACCGAACATAATGAGTTTTTCTTTCAAACTATTGAACTTCAACTGAAATAAGTAAACTTTCAACCATCGATTGGATAGTTAAATTTATAGATGAAAACAATAATTTTCAACCAAAAAAAACGAACTTCGAAGAAGATAATCGAATCTTCAACCAGAACGACCAATTTTTAATCGAAAGAGATAAATTAGGAAACAAAAATTTCAAATAATCTTTTAAATAAAAAAAATTAACTTTAATGGAGAAATAATCGGGATATTATTTGGCTGAAAAAAATCTGGAGAAATTATGGAGACATTGTCTGAATCGATCTACAGTTTTTCCGAGGGAAAATTTGCGGAGCTAGAGATATTCTTTTTTTTTGCGATCTAGCATTACTGATTTTAGGTCTGGAAAAGAGTATAGAATCAGAAACTACACCATAAGGCCCCCCTCTCCTCCTTTGGAACTTTTTCATATATTTTCATAATAATTGTTCATCGAATCTCCAGAAACTATCTTACAAAATGCTTCGAGTGATTTGAATTCATATCCACTATCTCAGAGAATAAAATTCTAAAATGTTTTGAGATATTAATATTTTCAATCCTTTGACGAATAATTCCAAAAAACCTTGAGAAATTAAATATTATTTCCCAATTCTCCCGGTAAGCCTGTAAGATTAATCATATTTCTACAAAATATCCTGAAATATTTAAAATTTTCCGAAATTCTGGAAAATGTTTCAGGAACATTCAAAAATGCCTTGGAATTCTTTCCAATTTTTGAAACCCACTGAAAATTTTCGGAATCTACTTGAAAATCTGTGAAATTTTTCGATTTTCCTCAAATAACTTTGGATTCGTAAGGGTTTTTAATGAACCCAAATCTGTTATTTATTTCCTAAATGTATCAAAGATATAATGAAATATTTTTTGATACCTTAAATATTTTATATATTCTGAAATCTATTGATAATTTCTTGGAATCTTTCGAAATATCCCAAAATATTACAAATGTCTCGAAATCCTTCGAAACTTCTTTAGAATCTTTGAAAATGCTTCAAAATACTTTTTGAATGCAAGAACCCAAAAAGAAATGTTTGGAATTTTTTCAATTTCCTAAAGTGACTTTATTGTTTCCTGAGAATTTTTCATTCCACCAAATCACTCTTGAATTATTGAGATGTATCAAGAATGTTTCAAAATATTTTCGAATTTCCCAAAAAATTTCATATCCTTCGAAATTCATCGATATATTCTTAGAATCTTTTAAAATATTCATTAGAAAATTCCAATTTTTTTGAGAAGTAATATTAATATTTTTTTGGTACTATTCGGCCATAATCCCTTTCGTGGTAAGCGTAACTCGTTAAGAGTTTTATTTGGTTGAGTTGTAATACACAGGAGGACACAGTCTCCCGACAACATGCCAACAGCACGCGATATTCCTGGACAGTCACCCATCCAAGCATTAATCGCGCACAACGCTACTTACCTTCAGTGATCATACGGGAACTGGTTTTTTGAACGTGGACGTAAATTTCATAAATTGCACGTAAAAACTTGGATTTCAACATCTCTCCATATTCTTGGATAAAATATTCAAGATTCTCCAAAATCTTTGAATAATTGTTGAGAACCTCAGGAAATGCTTCAGAATACCTTCAATTTATCAGTATCCACAAAAAATTCTTTCGGAATCATGTTAATTGGCCCATAATATCCCAAATCCTTCAAAATGTCTTCACTTCTCGTAGAAATCTTTCTATATACCCTTAGTCAGTTTAAGGTTATTGATTTATATTAAAAATTCATGGAAATCTTGTTAAGTACACAAAAATATTTGCAATTTTCTAAAATTACTCTGGAAATCCTGGAAGTCTAAAATGACAGGGCTTAGAATTGAAGCACTATTGTCACATCTTTATTTAATGATGCAACTATTTTGAAAAAATGACACTAATGTTCAAAAAGCACGCCTATGCAATTCTCCCATTTTGCTCTTGAAAATCTCTTCAAACTTCTTCACTGAATTGGCTATGATACCATTACAAAAATCAAAATCCAGAAATATTTTAATGTATCAATATTTTAGAAACTTCAACAGAGGATTCCCAAGAATCTTGAGATATGTCATCTGACTTCCAGATTTCCCAAATTTTTGAAGGAATCTGAGGAGATGTTTCAAATTTCAAAATAATGAACGCAACAAGTTTTGAAAAACTTCCAGGGATTTCAACTGATCTTCTGGAATCCCATGGTGTCATATTGGATTTCAAGTATGTATTTCCACATTCCTCAAGGAGATTTGAAAGAGGAATCCTAACAATCTCAAGGATTCCGAAGAGTTTGACGTATTTCAAAAGATTATAAGCGGTTTCATAAGGCTTTAAAGGAGGATCATAGCAAGATAGGATCACAGCAAGTTTCAAGAGATTAAACAACATCTAAGTATTTCCATATGACTTCGAAAGATTGGAGAATATTTGCGAGATTTGAAAACTTTTGAGAAATGCGTTAAGTTTTCCATTGAATTCAGAAGGATTCCGAAAAATATGACAATATTTTGAGACTAGTAGGATTTTTGGTGGAATGAAGATTCTATGAGATGATGAAGAATCTCTCTATATTTCAAGTAATAAAAGAAGTTGAAGAAATCACCTACTATTTCTAGAGATTTTAACTGAATTCAGTGCTTTTGAATATATTTAAGTAGATTTCAACTAATTTTTATGATTTTCGGTGATTTCATAGATCTGAGGGCATTTTATGATAAATCAAGTGTTTAGAAAGGGCTCAACTAGATATAGCAGTATTTGACAAAATTTCATGGTCTTCAAGAATATCATCGAATTTTGCAACACTCAAGGGATTCATAGGATTTCAAAATAAATAATCAGATTTGAGAGGATCTCGAAAAATTCGAGAGAATATTAGAATAAGATTTGAATAAGATTTCATTGGAATAAGATTTGATGAGTTTTATGAGATTTTCTTCGAAATCTCTACATAGAATACAGGATTTAATAGAGGCTTTCAACGGACTACAAAGCTCATAAGCTATTAAATAAGATTTAAAAGAATTTCATTCGATTTCCTAAGTTTTATACTGCATAACAGATTTCAAAAAGAAGTCAACCATCTATTAGGTAAATATCCTGATAACAGCATGGCGCTTTTTTCTATTTTTTGGGAGGGATGCCTCTAGGAACACTTTTCTGGATTTCTTGAATGAGTCCAAAGTGTGCAATCTTCTTTTCAAATGAACAATTTGCATAATTAGCATAATTTGATCAACGAAAATGTGCGCACCTAAGGCGAGCATATTTTTGACAACCAGGAAGTGACAATTCACATTCTCAGATTCCGAAGGTAACTTTTCTTTAAAAAATCTTTTTTTTTTGCCTTGAAAATTCAACAATGTCAGTTAAATTTTCTTTTCTTTCTCAACTGCATATTTTTTTCGGTTGACAATTTAGTAGTATTCTTGTCATGAATTCTTTTCTTCTGTTGGGAAAGACCTTTTTGCAGGAGCATTGTACTATTTTGTTCAGAATTCTTCTTTCTATCATTTTTTTTTCTTTTCGGCTTCCAAATAAAGAGTTGTCGGGTAAGGATTTCTTTTATTTCCAGAAATATTATCTTTTTTAGTTTGAAATATAGCTATTTGTTTGTTGTTCTGGAACAGAAATCATCTTTCCACGTCAGAAGGTGAGTTTTTGGTTTCTGATGTATCTTTTAGCCTGAAAATTGAAAAAGGAATCTTCCTTGGTGGACAACTGAAAATTCTGTTTTGAAATCCACCTTTCCTGGTTTTTAATTCATCTCTTTTGCTAGAAGCTTAATCTTTTTTTTCTATTTAAGAAGTCCTCCAACGTCCACAAAATCTATATTTATAGAAAGAGGTAAAGAAACACAAAATTTTGTTGTTTAAGAAACCTACAACCCAATTGAACAATTTTATCAGAATTTCGAAGTCAAGAATTTCAAATACGTTCTCTTCTCCTCTTTAAATGGATTGATTATGGAGAAATTTATTGAAAAAAAGGAATAAATATAACATGGTGGGTGGAAATCATCGCTAACAATAAAATATCTCATAAAAACTTACGGATTTCTAAGAAAATTGTAGTCATATAGGCAAGTAAGTGAGAGATAATAATGATTTCGAGTCCTGAGAGTTTATTACTTTTGGAGTAATTACTTTTGGCGGTAATTTTGTGTATTATTGTGTACTTGAAATAGTGTGATACTTAGTTGAAAAATCTTCGTTCATAAAAATCCTTCTGGTTTGACGAATCAAAATTCTTCTTCAACAATAAAGTAATCAGTTTGATATTGCAATAGAAAGAGATTGGGTTGTGATTGAAATTATGATATTCACCATATTTTTTCCAAATCCGAGAAGTCAGTTTTCGAAAGAGAAGTAAATTTTCGAAGAAATTTGAAATAAATATAAGGAGTGGAAGGTTACTTAAAGAAATTACAGGAAAAGAACAATTATTTCATGAGAGCAGGAACAGACAGCGTCCTGCCCCCTAATTGACTCCAGAAGTGAAGACATTACGAATTAATTGGTGTAACGTAGTACATAGAACAAGGACATGCATGTTGGTGGCGGTAGTAGAGTGCGCTGTCTGACAGGTGGCGGAAGAGTTTCACGGGATTTTTTTTGAACGTGTGAGTAGAGTGTTAGTTGGGAAGCTCGGGAGGTGGGTAAGGATGCGGGAGATGAGTGGAAAAAATGAAAAATAGTTTTTTATTAGGCAGAAGATGTGGGGTTTAGGTCAAATGGAAAAGTATGGTTAGGTTCTCAAAAAGGCAGTCGGATTAGTATTTCAGAGATCAAGCGGATGAAAAGGGCAAGCAGGTTTATCGTATTCTTGGGGAGGTAAAGAGATTCCTACAAGGGCTTTTTGAGGTGGAATAAAGGGGACAGAGGATAAAAAATAGAGATGAGTAAAGTATAGGTAGGGGGCATAAATGTGGAATCTGAAAGCAAATGTCTAGTGGATGTGGAGGTGACCATCTCTCCTTCAAAAAAGAAAAAGAGATAATCAAGGGCAGGAGGAAGTGAGAGCAGAAAGGTATCTGAAACAAGGTTTAGAACATGATTGAAGAAAAAATGTGAGTATGGAGGAACAAGTAGGAAAAGGTGGTGGCGAGGGAAAGGGTAAGGGTAGGGGATTTGAGAATGGAGAGGAGAGGAAAAGAGGATCGGAGGAATAATATCATGATAAGGGGGCTGATGGTAAGGAGCGGAAAGGAATGGACGGAAGTATAAGTGTTGCTACAAAGGATAGAAGGGTTCCAGAGAAAGGTCGTGGACTTAAAGCTCGAGGGGAAAAAGAGGAGCAAAGTAGCAGTTATGGAATAAGAGAGTTGGAATCATGAGTTGGGGATGATGCAGAGTAAAAGCCGCATAGAAGATAAGGGTGTTTATCTTGATCATGACCTGACACGAAAAGAGAAGGAAATTCAGAGAATGCAAAATGGAAGAGCTACAAGGGAGAGAGGAAAGAAGGGAGAGTGGTGAAGGTAGGATGTAAAGGTGCTATTTTGGAATGTGGCAGGAGTGAAAAAGAAAGATGAGGGTTTCTGAAGGATTGTGCAGGGATTTTATGTGGTAGGGCTGGTAGAAACGTAGGTGGAGGGCGAGGAGTGGGGTGGAATAGAACCGACGCTACAAGGGGATTTGAGGTGAGGTTCCAAGAGGCGGGTAGATTAGAGAAAAAAGGTGAGGTTAGCAGGGGAATGATAATGGGGATCAGGAAGAGTTTTGAAGGAGAACTTAAGGGTCGGGCAGGGGGCAAGGGTCACAACCTAGCGGTGTGAAGATAGGAGTTTTGACGTACAAGTTAGTGACCATGTACAATAGGGATAGGATGGGAAGGATTTGATTGAGAAAGGGATATTTCAATGCCTATTTTCGCATTGAAATATCCCATTCCGTAATTCAATCCTTCCCATCCCATCCCTACTGGGAGGGAATCAAAGGACACGGTTATAAATAAGAGGTTTGTGCTCTTAGGAGACTAGATGGTGGATAAAGGGTGGGCAGTGACTAATGGTACAATAACAGGGACAAAGAGTTAGAGTAGACGTATGTGAGTAAGGTCGGAGCATCATTGATAGACTATGTGGTCATAAATATACATGGGTCGAGAGAGATGGAGAAATTCACAGGAGAAGAGAGGATAGAATCAGACCATCAACCTCTTATCTAGTGAATGAGAGAGAGGCTGTGAAAGGCAAGAAGAAGAAGTTTTATTGGGAGAGAAGAAGATATGGAAAGGGGAGGATCTGAAAGTGGAGGTAACAGGGTGTGTGCAGAAGAACGAAGTTTAGAACGAAGAAAAAAGGAAAAGTGGAAACTTCGTGGGATAGGGAATCCAAAAAGATAAGAAGAAGGGCTAGAAGGAAGTACAAGAACTGTAATCAGGAAACCGCGACGAGAGAAGAGTACGTGGAGATGAAAAACGGGTTCAGGTTGATGTGCAAAAGAAGCATGCAAGGGAAAGAAGGATCTGAAGAGGAGTTGAAAAGTGTGAAGATCAAGGGTGACGTGTGGAAGATAATAAATGGGTTCCGGGAAAGTAAGGAGGAGATATGGGGAATAATATAATTATTCTGTAGACGAAAATTAAAATTCAATTTAGAATTCACTATTCTATAAGTCACATTGAAGATTGGAAATTTTGTGGCAGTTACGCCGAACCAAATTGTCTTCCTGCGGCATCTTTCACCCTTGAAAGTGAATAAAGTGCGACAAGTCTCAAACATACCACAATTTACCATTTTTAGGTTATATCACCTACATTATTCCTAATCTCAGTAACAGGAGTAATTTTCTGCTCCTACGAGACTTGGGAAGAGAGAAAGGTATGTGACCTTCATTATTTCCGTGGACTGATTTACCATTTTAAGGTTATGGAACGTACATTATCCTTATGACCTGTCACAGGAGTGCCTCTCCGCTCCTACGATACTTATAAAAAGATGAAGGTACGTGACGTGCAACACGGTGAGCTTCGGTGAGGTTTAAATGAAAAGTTCGCGCATATCGCAGATCTTTTCAAATATCTATTCAGTGATGTCTCCCGAGTATTTTAAGCCCAAAAAGGAAAAAAACGCTAGAGGGATCAAGATGTCTCCCAAAGCAAGCTTGTACTATATAGCTACGAATTTTTCAAAAGCATTTACGTATTCCAAAAATCTTTCACTGCTGTTTCTTGAACGTAGTACATTTACTTTTTTTAATAATTTTCTGCACGCATTTCTATTAAAACTTGAATCGCCGTGGCGTTTATCGTGAGTTACGCTGCGCGATTTGACCCACTGTTCTGCATCTTCCTCAAACTCATCCTTCAAGTGCTTGTACATCGTGTTGACTCTACTCAGCATTAGGTGTAATTCTGGAGGAGGGATAATGTCAAGAAATTTCTTATCAGCGCAGCCAGAAAAGAGAGGAGGATGAATGCAATTTTTATAATCCTTTGCATTTGACTTATCCCAACCTCCTTTACACCATTTTTGATAATTTTCTAGTGTGTTGCTAATCGTTCTGTACTCTCCACAGCTACCTAAATCATTTTTAGATGCATAGCATCAAGTGCAAGGGTATAAACTGCTATGCGACATGATACCGACCATAACATTAGCAAGCTTCAAGTCGGTCGCAATAGTTCCTTCAAAATCTTTTATGCATAATGCGGACCACAGTTGCGATACGTTAATATAATTTTCTTGTGAATTAGTTGCTAATGACGGTATCAATAACATATTAATACCGGAATCTTTGAATCGTTTTGCACAGATACCATCACTGAATTTTTGCCTCTTTTTAATTAGTTTATTATTTTCTGCAGTTGACTGAATCGAAACACATACTTTCAAGAACCCGCCTCCCCCATCAATTCCAATTTTCAAATGAAATTTGTCTAATAAACGCTTCTCTCTAATATTCTTTGTCAACCCTTCAAAATCAGAACAATGAGTGACCGTCTCAGCAGCGCTGGACATTCGTTCAGATTTAATGTTGACAAAATCAAATTTTTTCACACCAAAAAAATTATCTAAACAGTGGCTCCTTGTAGAAAGTTTTTTCTTCAAATGAGGTTCTACAACCTCCCCATTCTTAGAAGCTACTCGTAATGGTGAAGCAGCCACCATCGTTTCTCTCTGTGTCAAATGCAGACTTGTTTGAATCTTGGAAAAATCATCTGCACTCATTCGCTGTGGATTTTCGTCAAT